>OMLP01039873.1:0-21495 GCA_900302685.1 Spondyliosoma cantharus | reverse complement strand
TGATGACTGTGTGTGTGTGTGTGTGTGTGTGTGTGTGTGTGTGTGTGTGTCTGCATGTGTGTAAGGATATCTCTGTCTGAATGTGTGAGTGTATGTGTCCACTGTGGGTTTGTGAACACCGGTGTGTCCTCTCACTTGCCTTGGACTGCTTGCTCGTACACGTGTGTTTGTTTGCGAGCCTCGGGGTGTGTTCCTGCAGCACAGAGGGGCTCCAGCTGGAGGCTCCGTGTGCCCCACCCCCACCCCCATCTTCATCTGCGCCCTCTTGTCCACCCCTGCCCCTCACTTCCCCCGATCATTTGATAGGCTCTGCATGTAGATGGACACACACACACACAGCAGCCACCTCCTCCACATGCTCCACTCTCTGGCAGAAGTAGTGGGACGGTGCCTGTTCCAGTCACTCCGTCGTCATGGCGATGCCAGGCTGGCGCTGCTTCATGGCCCGTGGATTACCACCCCCGCCCCACCACAACCACTATAACAATCACCTCCACCACCCTGAGGTGCTACCCGGCTGTCTGACTGTCTGACCGCCTGATTATCTGAGTACTTAACAGTCTGTCTGTGTGTCTGGAGTCTGACCCTAACATGAAATGTATTCAATACAGACACCACAATACTCACGTATCAAACATTGTCACTTTAAAGCAAGCCGTCCTGTTTTGATAAACAAAAAAATATTATTTTTATAGACCTTGACCCCAGTAAACAGATGAAAACTTAGAGAAGCCAGTCGAGTAATTGCATTAACTGCAGATCCAATCTGTTAATTGATACTAATCCTATATGTTATTAAATCTATTTATCTTTTACCATTTGCAAAAAAAGTTATAAATCCCTAAAACTCAAAGATTCAATCACATTTATAATCTACTTTTGTTGCTTGAGAAAGCAACACTACAGTTTTAGCAGCTGCATATATATGCCCACAACCTGAAACTGAAATGTGAAGCATGAAAGATATCATGTTGATTAAATGTACCTGAATTCTGACACACTGACATGACGAACAGCTCCCTGAAATTCAGTCAAGCCTGATCCAGGCCTGTATCACTCTCAATTCTAAACCAATGGTTTGATATTGGATTAGGCTTGATTGAATTAAATGGGACTGCTGGGCCTTGGTGAAGGTATGTGCTCAACAGAGGGCAATTTAAGCTCCTAATGACTTTGGTGATTCCTTGACTTTTAGTCAAGTGCTACCATGAGACTGTAGTCTAATACAGAGGTGGCAGATATGAGGGCAGAAGGTTAGACCTAGAGTAGACTTGAGAAGGGGGAAAATCACTGAAAATCAAATATGTTGGAACAAACATCTGAGCATCTCAGTGAAACAGCGATGAGTGAAACCACAAGACTGTCAGATTGAATGGATTGCCATCAAATCTGGCTCACACACTCATGATTCTCACAGTTTCAAAACATTTAATTTGTCCAAAACTAATAAAATTCCCATCAACTTTTGCTCTATATTGTATTTAGTGCTGATTATGCCAGCAAGCCCAACTAGAATGGTGAACAATGTAAACAGTATAGCTGTTATAAATCAGCATGTTATTGTAATTGTGAGCATGTTAGCATGCTGATGTGAGCAGCGCTGTGCCCACGTGCAGCCCCACAGAGCCACTAGCATGGCTGTAGACCATACACAGTGTTGTTACAGACGGCAGCTAGCAAAGGGCACATTAACAAGACAGACCGTTTCATTTGATATGTTATGGAATTGACAGTAATTAACTACGCCTGAATTTTCAAAAGCAGCCGTTAGCACTGGGGTCACTCCATGCCAGCTCACCCAAAATCTTGAATTATTCCCAGATCATGTTGTGGATTTTCTCGAAAAGATTCATGTTGAAACTTTTACTTAATTCACGAGACGCTGCAAAATCCTATCGGTGTACTCCAAATACTTAAGTTATTGCATGAAAATTGAAGAAACCCTAAGGAAACGTGGCGACTTTCATTTATTTAAATAGTTGCTGCTGAATGGTTGCAGTAATCTAATCACTAACAGGAAGTAATTTTTCTTTTACCAGAATGAAGAATCTGTCATTTCCATGTATACCTCCACTAGTTTTCACTTTCTTGTGACCAAATCTTGCCTCTGTGTAGTATGAGCATGAGTGTGAATTGAAAAAAAAGGAGAAATGAAAGATTGGTCGTGGTGAAGAATCAAAAACAAAGAGGGGAGGATGGAGGTCATTGAAAGAGAATTAAAAACAACAGGGAAAGAAATGAAACAACGATGCAAACGGGTAGAGAGAAAGGAGGGATGGTTGGAGGTGGAGGAGAAAGGGATGATGGGAGGAGTCTATCTTTCTATCTTTCCTCTCCTCTCCTATTCCCTGTGTTCTTATTTGCTCTCAGTTTCTTCCTCTCTGTCTGTCGCCTCCTCTCGTCCTGTTGTCTGCCACTGTCCCCCACATCCGGTCTCTTCTTCCTCCTCCATCCCTCCATCCATCTAGCTTCACGAGCCATTTACTTGTTCCCTCTGCCGTCCCTCATTCCTACTTTATCCTGCTCTTTTTCTCTCTCGCTCACTCTTTCCTCTACAGAGAAAACCCGATGTGGAAGAGCGGGCCCCTTTAGTCCATCCCACGCCTGGATCGCTGTCACACACATTTGCTAACTCACACATGCAGACACACACAAATACACCACATATCCCCATCCAAACCCCTCACCACCCCAACCTTCATTAGATCCTGCTTGCTCCATCCTCCCTGAGCACTCCAAATTTGTCACTGCATGAATCGGCGGAGCAGAGGGATGGCATGGGGGCGCTGCTCTGCTCCCTCCTCCCGACGTTAATGTAGGTTTAAAAGTCGTTTGTCACTGGTGTATGGCACAGCCACGCTCTGTCTGAGATTAGGATGCACGATGAGTATTAACCACAGAGAGAACCATGTCTGAGAGCAGAAAAAGTGGGAACAGAATCATTGAAGGTGGACAGTGGATTAACGTGTGTATGATGTGTATGGCTGGAGAGTAATTGTGACTTGTGGGAGTTGATACATTTGGACTTCTTCGTCGGCATTGGACAGTGAAGAGCCAACTGCTTCTTCACTTTCTGGCTGAGTGAGGCAGCACCAGGGGTTTTCATTAGCCGCCATATGCAGGCTTTTTCGTGGCATCATATGTAGTTGTCCAGGAGATGAAAATATCAATGTCCGGTGGCTAAATAAACAAATTATTATGAGTGTCCTGGATAATGTAATATTGTGTCACTTATAAGATGTTGCCAAGACAACTTTAATATAAAGTTATACTCGGCGAAACTTGATTTTGCCTCTGCAGTTTAGACAAGGCTGGACACTGAATATTTAGTCTTGTGCAGCATTTTCTACTCTCATGGCTCAAGTGCTTCATCCCAGTGCTCTCCGGGTCCCTGCAAGTGATTTCTGCTGAAAAGAAAAATGGACATGAGGTTGAAAAGCTGGATACTTCAGAGGCAGCGTTGAGCTTTTCGCTTGACAGCAATTAATATGAGTCCAAAATGTCAAAGGCGAAGCAGATTTTCCAGTGCCAAAAAATCAAGCAATGGCGCAACAAGTACTGCAGCCAAGGCCAAGGAAAAACTAAAGCTGTTTTGAACAAGAATGGAAGGAGAAGTTCAGCTGAGTGGCTGATCACATTGAGAAATGTCACTAGAAAACATGTCACCAGCAACATTTATAATGACTGCCTCTCTTGCCTCTCTGCGTTGTTTTTTGTTTTTTTTATCAGTTTTTGGACTTCACCAAGTTACTAATTTGCATCACGCATCAATGTCACACTTGGCCCGGGTCAAATTGCGCATGCAGTTCCATTCCACAGGTGCGCCATGCTCACCATCAGGGCAATTTAATTATTTCCTCCCTTTTGTTAGAGGGCAGGTAGGACAAATCCTAGCAGATAATAGCGTTTGTGTGTTGTGTTTTTTATTGGTGTTGAAATGTAGGATATAAATGGTTAGTTAAAACACATGTACGGTAGTCGAATTATATGGCTGGAATTCTGTAACATTAACAGCCAAACTGGCCATCAAAGAAAAATATAAAGTCCAGCATGAACTCTGATCTGCACATGGCCAAGCATGTTATTTTTCTGCCTATAGTGTTCTGTTTGGTTCCTTTGGTCCCAATGTGTCTATTTATGTTCTCTAGTGTCACAAAGAACAAACTGATTATGAGCATTGCGGCTATTGTTAGACTGCAAATCGACCTGATGTTATGTAGGACTTACGCACACCTTTCAATAGACTGAACTTTTGCCTTTGCTCAGCTATATGTGCTACTTTCTAGAAGTACAGCATGCCAGCAAGTCTGATGCAACATTAGTTCTAGTGAAGACAAATAAAAGCTGCCGTACTCTTATCTCCACTGCATGCGCGTAATTTAGAAAGAAAACATTAATTAAGTGTATGGGTGTGCAGAAGCTTTGATTTATTTGCTTAAAACAAACACAGCCAGCAAGTCAGAATCTTCTCCAAAAATAACAATAAACAACAGGAGCTAAGCTAAGCGACACATGAAAAATGTTTTGTGGCTATATTTAGGCTGCAATTTTTATAGGATGTCAACTTCCTCTACCATTCCTCCCCGTGAGCCTTAACACTTATTTTCCTTACACCATGAAGAAATAATGATGCCAGTGGCGTTAGAGATTTCCCGGTGTATTACCCATTGGTTCAGTTAATTTAGGGTGTAAAGTGCAACAGCATCGTCTGCTGCAGATTCTTCCACTTGTGAAATTTTAGGACTGAAAATCACCCGTTCAGATGGATATTTTTTTTGCACAAATGGGATATGCAGACAAGAGCATCCCAGCATTCGCGAACCATTTTATAAGCATAGAATTAAAAGGTATTATCTGTCCTTCATTTATTTATTAAAATCGAGCACCATCTTTGTATTACTGGACTGACTAATTCTTTAAAAAAATAAACTTTTGAAATAAGAAATTCACGCAGAAAGTACATAATAGTTTCACCAGCTGGTATCACAGATCTTGGATGCTCAGTATCTCAGAGCTACTCTCTACTCATAATTTAGCAACTAAGATGCTCGGCACCAGAAACCAGTCTGGCAACCTCGGCAGATTACATCTGAGTCATTATTAATAATGAGCTGTATGGCCGGGACACACAGCTTTGCACATTTATGGATCAGCTCCTCTACGAGCACAAACACAGCCATGGGCATGCGCTTCTCACTGCGTGCAATTTTTTAATCAGCAGCCAATTAAGAAGAAACTCGTGTCTAAAAAGAAGAGGAGTGAAAACATCTTCTTCTCTAACACAAGTGATTCTTTTTTTTTTTAGATATACCGCATGTATCACATTAAAATTGAAGGCACTGCTGTAAAAGATCCGGTCACACTTGACACGTTTGTTCATCTTTAAGATGGTGAAAATTGTATTTACATTCATGGACAGATTAACCTGCCATTAACCTCGACTGCACATGGAATATTTCTTATTTGCCTAGACAATAAATAACGGATTTTCAATCAACAGAAAATCAAAAGCAGCAACAATTTTGATAAACAAGGAATCACTGAGGTCATTTTCAGGAACAAATATGCAAGTGTAATTTTATAGCCTTACAGTATATGATAGAATAATACTGCTTTCAAAAAAAAATGCAATTTGATAAAACATAACTTAACAACCCATAATTTTAACTTAAATACTTGAAGTTCCAATGTAGTCAAAATCAACGTTCAAGTGTTTTTGTATGTATGCCTTGCTCACTAATATCAGACCCCAAAATGGCGAGAAGTCGTTTTGTAGGTATCCTTAATACAATACATGCTCTCTTTTTATGACACTGCCATGGATGTATAAAAGCAGTTTTGAGTGTATGAGGGGCCACTAATTTTGGTGAAACTGGATCATATTTTATAGAGAAAATATTTTCTGGCTTTCCCTCTGCAGTCCTTAACATGACCAGACCTCCAGACGTAGCCCCGGTCCTATATTCCCTGCCATCAAACTGGTCTGAGGATGAGGCTTGAGACCCCTTGCATCCAGGGCCTCGGTTGTTTAGACTGAAATAAGAACTATTTGCGGGATTGTGTTCCTTCATGTACCGGTGCAACATAAATTATGATAGAGGAAGTCTAGTTTGAGTTTAAAGGCTTGTCAGACACCTATAGACACACTATAAAGTCAGTGGTTTATTACACTCAGAGGTAAGGTTTTAACCCTTTCTGAACAACTGAATAGTTCGATTGCCACTCACTCCACAAACATTCCCAAAACAATGTGACTGTTGCAACAAACCAGTTTCAAGTGCAGGCTACACGTACATACGTGTCATACACACGTACACACATACGGTTGCTAGTTACGTTTAAGCAAGGAAATTACTTGGTTAGTTTTAGAATAACACTACGGTTTGGGTTAAAATCCCTATGTTGCTTATATAACTTAAGTTACATTATGTAGCTATGTTGTGTAACTAACGCTATGTAATGCACGTGACACAACATCACTGCGTTGATAAGAGAAAAGATACCATTGTTGACACGGACGGTGGTCTCCTGAATGTGTTCCGTCTGTTAACCCAACCATCTATAGCTTCCCTCCTAAACAGACTTTTCACTTATGTACCACTTCACCTGCTGCTAGAATAATTATTACAGCTGCTAAAGGGTGCTGCCTCACAGGAAATGTAAATGTGGGTCTCAATAAGCTGCTTTCACAGTGGACCTACAGGTGTATAGTCGTTTTTTCTGATGAGGGTGGCCTGCTCTGAAAAGTATTTGCAGTGGCAATGACTTTGATGATGTTTTTCATGCTGGATCCTTTTTTGCATTCTGGCAGTTTTCGCTGGACTAGGCTCATTCAAGTTTATGATGTGTTTTTTTCACATCAAATCGGTCTTAGTCTGAGTTAGAGTACATGTATTCATGGCAGCATGACGTTGTATGGAGGATCGAGACAAAATGAAATAGTTTGTGTGTTGATGGAAATGAAGGAACAATGGCACAGAGCAGTCTTTAATACACAACACTTGTCAGCAGGATGTGTTCTGTCTTTTCTTGGGAAAAGACAGAAAACCAAACCGCCGACCTCATGGTTTAAAAATGTAGCCTATTTTCCAGGTGACAGCAGCTATGTAAAACCTTGACAAGAGACTATTTGGCTCGAGGGTCTCTGACAGATGCCTCAAATAATTGAATTTTAGGGGGCAGCCCTAATAACTTTGAAACTAATATGGTTAGAGACTTGATTCCGAGTCCTAAGGGGATGTTTTTGGAGGGTTGAGATGTAAGGAAGAAGTGCTCATTGGTTGAGAGTTGCAAGTACTTTTTATGTTTTTCCTGTTAAACTCAGCAGGACGGTCGAGTCAGAGACAGACAGAAACAGAAAGAGAGGACAGGCAGGGGGCAGATGAGGAGAGGGATGGAAAATGTGCGCTGGTACTAAAGGGGTTAAATCTCTTTAAATGTTTATGATGACGATCGCTGAAGAACGTGAGACAGGCAGGAGAGATGGACGGCGTGTTCACAGACACAGACAAACAGACGGGGATGAGAGAGACAAAGTAGTCTGTTTGTTGATCGGGGATTTGCACGGAGCGACAGGGGAGAGAAAGCAAAAGGCCCTTTTTTCTTCTTTAAATGAAAACGGCAGAAATGTATCGCTCCCCACTGCTCCGCGTGGAATAATTAAGGACGGAGATGCAAAAGACTCCTTAATTAGATTTTTTAATTATTGAGGATTCACTTCTCCTTCTATAGTGGCCCAATTAAGAAAGCTCATCAAAAACTAAAGAGATGAAGAGAGGCCTCCTCCTCTTCCCTGTCCCCCCCCATCCTCCGTCTCGTCTTCCTCCATCTCCTCTTCCTCAACTCTCTCATTTGACAGAAATGGACTACCTGCGATCTGTTTGATGGCTCGTCCTCGTTGTTGAGCGAGAAATTGAAGGGACTCTCCCCGACTTTAATTAACTTGCTTGTTTTCACGGCCTCGCTGAAAGTAAAGACGAGAGGCGGGGAGAGTGGAGGGGGTGGAAAAGGAGAGGTAGAATGTAGCTCTGGTGTGTAAAGCTTTCTCTTTAAAGATAATGAGTCTAATGATGGTGGAGATGGCATGAAGGTAATTTGACCTTTTTCTTTCTCTTCCCTGAGCTGCTGGAGTCTTCTTTGTTCTCCGTCTGATGAGGAAACACTTCAGAGACAGAGATGCTTGAGTGATGTGAAGTTTGAGTTTGAGGAGAAAAAGAATGAGTGAGTGACAAATCCAACTTCCTAAAGGACTTTACTAGGGCCGTTGCATGTTTTACCCCATTAACTACAAATTGTGTTGAGTTTACATTACTGCCAAACATTTTAGAAAGAATCCCATTCTTTTAAGACTGATTTTCTTCCTTCCAGGCAGCCATTGGTTTCCACTTCATTTCAGGAAGACAGCTAATCCATCAGAGTCAACATTTAGTGGCATTTTTTTTGCACAGCCATCAAGTGGTAACGTGGTTACAGGGACCATTTTGAAAAAACAGTTCCTGTTGGTGTGTTCAATGACAGTCTGACTTGTGAGACCAACGTGTGAGAAATGGCTACAAAAAAAGCAGTCTGGGTATGTGCTGTACAACACAAGCATCCGGCAGAGACTTCTAAACAATGGCAATAGTAAATGGACTTGCATTTCTATAGCGCTTTTCCAGTCTAATGACCGCTCAAAGGACCTTACAACACTTGTCATATTCACCCACACACCTTCATACACTGATGGCAGAGGCTTTCATGCGAGGTGCCAGCCTGCCCATCAGGAGCAATTTGTGGTTCAGCATCTTGCTCAAGGATACTTCGGCATGCAGCTGGGTGAGCCAGGCATTTGAACCAGCGACCTTCCGATTACTGGATGACCCGCTCTACCTCTTGAGCCACAGTCGCGGTATTACATGGCATTACATTAAAAGGGAATGACATGGCAATAACAATAATTTACAGTCCCTGTAATATGACAGTTGATCTTGCTCTCGGAGGGTAAGGAGCTTCAGGACCTCGTTGTTTGCATTTTCAGGTGCTGTTCTTCTTCTTCGAGTTAGCTCCTAGCTGCTTATTTCCACACATGTTATTAACTTAATCCCACACCTGTCCCGCACTGTTTGCATGCCGGCTCACCCTTTTAGCACAGATGTTGATACTGCAGTGCAATAACAGTGCAACATTCTCACCTTTAACAGGCTGTGTAAAAGGGATGAGAAATACTGTCAAAAGGATGCAGTTTTTCAGCCAACTCTCAAATCCTGAGTGATGGAGTTTCATCCAAAGAACAGCATTGGCCAGATGTTCAAATTCCTACATAGAAATATCTTGAGAAGGGACCTCCCTGGTCATGGTCTTACTGTCTGGTAGTCGAGGAGGTAGTGGTGGAAGGTTGGGCTTCATCAAGTGTACAAGTAAGCTAGCTGTGATGTAGCTTTCTTTTGTAAGAGTTGTTCAGCTGTCAGTGGTCAGGGCTAGCTTTTTTTCTGCCATGGCTAGCTTGACTTTTAGTTCAACCTCGTCCTCATTGTATTTAGTCACAGTAACTTGTGATGGCATAATGTTGTGCTCAAGAAATCTTCAGTTCCATTTTTTTGTCAGACTTAGTCAAGCTTTTTCATCATAACATAACCAAATATTAACCATAGATCAGAAAGGATACTTCATGTTTAATTTGTTTTTTGGGTTTTTTTTGTAATGCGTGGATAATGATTGTTTAAGTTTGGAGTTTTTTGGGGTTTTTTTAGCTGCCAAAATGCTCAGTGTGATGGTTACCTCTTACAAGTTTGAAGTTTTTTCCAGTTTGATTTCAACTGTCCACTGAAATTAACTGAAACCAACGGCTGCCTGTAAGGAAGAAAATCAATCTAAAAACATATGCTTTGCTTTCGATTGCTGTCGACAGTAATGTCATGTATGCACGGTTTGTAGTCAATGGGCTATAACATGCAGCAGCACCGAAGTGCTGCTTTAAAGATGTAAAACGTCAGGAAGAAGTACAGTTGGGAGTTCATGCTTTTCTGGGCCTCCTCACCAGAGCCAACACTAAATTAACATCTGATTCACTCTGAGACTCTCAATCCCTCCTGGGCCCTGTCCTCTCCTCTCTCTCTTCCTCTGCTCTATCCTTTCATTCCTCCATCTACCATCTACATCCCTGTAGCCCTTACATTCCCACAGGACCCAAATAAAGTAGCCTACGAACACTGAACATTAATAAACGGGTACTTAAGGGGGTTGGTTGAGGAAGGAAGAAAAAAGAATTGGCCTACTTTAGCACTTGTCACTTTCCCACCCTATCACCCCCCGGCTCCCCCCTTTTTTCCTCCCTACTCATCTCCAATTTCAGTAAGTGCTGCTAGTCTGCAGCCCTGTAGCTGAATAAACAGTTATGAAGGGAGGAAGAGCAGATGAGAGGACATTTACTGTGTCATTTCCCTGGAGGGATTTCTCTTTAAATTACCTGTTAAATGGCCTCCAGGGGCAGGACTTCAACATGTGTGGATGTGTGTGTGCCTGTGTGTGTGTCAGCATTTCTGTGTGCATGTGCATTATGGCAGGTTACAGGGCATTTTCCTCCATTTCACACATGCCTTCCTTTCCCAAGGCATGTGGCATTGTCGAGAAAAAAAAACTCAGAATTAAAGTGATTCTGTCCTTATGTTCCTCCTCGCCTCAGTCTATCTCTCTCTCTGCTTGTCTCTACACACTCTACACTAAGTCACACACACCGGCGCAGACACACACAAGTGCCCTACCTCTTCTTCTTTCCATCGTGCCAGCTCATCAGCGAGCGGTTATGTTTGGTGTTTGACCACAGAGTTGGGGGAGTCAGGATGCCACGGACGCTGCAAAAAGTGTCCACGCTTGGAAGTCATGTCTGCTGCCATTTCCGTCTTTCTCTTCTCGCGCTTGAAAACCAGCAAATGAGACGATTCTGCGTCCTCTAAATACGGCTCCATTTTATTGCGGCAATTTTTGCACAAACAAATGTGTTCACTGTGAAACAAGGCACATTAACTCAGATTGATCCACTTGCATTACAATGAGCCTTTCAAGCTAGATAAACATGTTGATGTTGAAATTACTCACTGATTTTTTTTCTGTAGAGAATCCTGACGATCACATCTCTGCACACTTTGACAATGTCAGAATATTTAATTAGAATTCTATTTGTTACTTTGTGGTGAATTGCTGCAAATTACTCTTTTGTACTGTATACAGCTTATTGTATAAATGTTGATTTGAGTCCCTTGTTTACCAGGATGCCTATTGGCCTAAAAGCCTGGCTTGGTGATAAAATTTCGCACTGGTAATCGTGGCAACACTGGTGTTACTGATTACAAGAAAAGATGCTCACTGTCTGTAGAGCGCTGTGTGAAATTGCAGCTAATAAAAAGCGATTCAAAACTGATCTGAAATTTGAATTAGGCTAGCCACAGGAAACGCAAAGTGTTCAGTGAGTTTAGCATTTACCAGTACGGTTCATCTGGAATGAGTCTACAAAACATGACAAAAGTCGTTTTCTGCATTTGTAGACAGTTTGAAATATGTCAAGAGTAGTTTTATGCTGTCTGTGGGAGTAATGGAACAAGGAGCAGCCTCACTTAGTGTTTTAAGTGAAGAGCTGCAGGCAACAGGATGCAAAAGTAGCCAACTTCTTTTCCTGCGTTAATGTTGTTAGGTTCTCCCTGTCAGCATTGGGTTTAAATATCGACATCGACATATCACCAATAGGCGCTTTTTCTTTACTCTTCCACAACAAATCTTCCACCATCATCTGGTCGCTCATCTCGCCATGATGTCACCTTATGAGGGAAATATGACTCTTGCCACTCTGTGCTGTGACACTTTCAGTTTGTAATGTGGTGTCCGCTGACCAATGAAGTTCGGGCAAGTAATGTTATCGGCACACCGTTAATGTTGACTAATGTGGCAAGTTTAAGCGAGACTTGAGATTTGAAATCCCATCTCATTCAGCAGGTCATGTCACACATCCTTCAACCTTCCTAATGAGGTTCCTTGCTGATAAGCCTTATTCTTCTTTTGATTTGATGGCTGAAAAGTAAAACATGTTTATATATATATATTTATATGTTATTGTCCATTAAAACTTCCACGCACTTTCCTGTAATAGCTTAGGTATCTGTAGTCTTGCACTTCAAGGTTAAGGTATAGTTGGCCAACTGTTGTTCAACCGTGATGGCGTTTTACACTTTTGACCATACTTAAGTGCTGAGTAAAAAAATAGCCATTATAGAAAGGGCCACCATAATCATTTAAATTTGGGGATAACTGTGCGTGCTGTTGAAGTCTCTCCTTAAGGCATTTACATTTTGCACTTGGTTGCAGACAGGAGAGTGACAAATCCAGCGAGAACTGTAGTAGGCGTGATTTGAGTCAGTTTAATAAAGTTACAAAAATTGCCAGGAAACTGAGGGAGAAGCTTCAAAGGCTCCAGGCTGTCTGTGTGGCAGTTATGTGTTGTACTCTGGTAATGTGCACCACAGAAAGGTAACTGAAATTTAAGGTTTTTGACATAGCTCATTTTATCTTGTCCTGTAGTGTAGCCATGTGTGTCTTATATGTAGATTCTTGAATTTTTAAGACATTTAATAATCAGTTAATATTATGCAACACAGATGTTTTTGATTACATAATTAGAGAGACTAATTGACTCACAGAAAACTTGGGTAAAGTGTTCAAGTATAAAGGTCCTGCTTGGTTTTTAAGTGCAAAACATCCTCAATGGAACATCTGTTTGTCGGGCTGCTCAACTGGGGGCCCTGTGTGTTATTTGCCACCCTGCCCTGGGTTATCCAAATCTGCCTATGGGCTGTGACAATATGTTGGTTTTATATGTATCATTATTTGTTCAGAAATGTACTGAGCATGAAACCTTTCACAAGTGCCTCAGTAGTTATGTTACTACATAGGAGAAGGCTACTGCAGGAGATTAAAAACATGGCCTACCTTGCACATAAAGTCCAACAATCTAAGATCTTAGGCCGTTCTTCTTTCCTAGTTTGGGGGGCAATGAGTTTAAGTTAGGAGTAGTCTATGATATGAAGCAACATCCACTTTTAAGGCAGGTGGTAAATGGTTGCTGATCCAGTGGGTCTGTCTTCAGCCCACCTGCCTCCTCTTGATGTTGGAAGTTCATATTTAGTCAGTCCAAGGTTAAACAATGAACCCTTTTGGAATTGTGTCCGCATAGCAAGACTCAATATCACCACGGTTGCTCTCCTTGAATTTCCCGGTTGTTTCTATCTGTGGCTGCCAATGAACCAGTCCCATTCCCCCTTATGTGACATCAGTACAATGAAAAAAATATCTAATCTGTGATGATTTGTAAACATTTACAGCTCAAACTGCGTCTTTAATCACTTTTCCTTCTAACCCTTTGTTTGCCTTAGTAACAAGGCTAAAGGCTTCTCCTTTATAGCATCACTTGTCATTCAAATGAGAAAGCATGAACAAACTTTCAGTTTTAGCCAAGGATTAGTTACAGGGGTTGAACTTGAATTTCTTGAGAAAGTGCCAGTAATAATACCTGACACACCCAAGCCTGCTAAAAACTCAAACTGAAATTAAGCATTTCCATTAATATTCCTTTAAAGAAGGAATATGTTTCTTTTGTTCAACAATCATGGACACAACAGCAAGGGCCTTTGCTTGCTTTACTGTAAGGTATTGGAGTTATTGATTGTTCATTTTCATCATGTCACTTCAAAATTACCATTAAAGACAGCTAATTACAGTCTGTATCTTTCCCAAAAATGTATATCCTTCCCAAACCGAAAGCTCACATCGTCTTGAGATAGATCCAAAATATCCTCAGGCTGTATTGCATATTTGAGTCTGTTGAGACTGTGGTGCATTTTGTCTGTGTGTGTCTTCTATGATGGATTTCTTCCTGTTGATAGCTGAATGTCAACGCTCTAGTGTTTCTGGTGTGGCTCTGCTGGAAATGTCTCAGAAGAACGTTGTGTTGTTTCCACTTTGCCAGTTAATCACTCGTCCCAGCCAGTGTCTTTATTATTGAGGCACTTAAAGTGATTTTGGGTGGATTTTTCCTTTAAATCTGAACAAAAAATGTCCTCAGATTGATATTTTTTCCAAGAACTAATTTGCATATGAAACAAGAGTAAATAATTCACCCAAATGGCGAGAAGTTGAATCAAGTTATTCAACCAAAATTATTATTGATTTTTTAATTCTGATTTAATACAACACGTGAAGGTGCATATATCCTTGCACACGATTATTTGCACTGAAAACAAGGATCATTTAAATGACAAAGGCTCAGCTCTCCATCCAGGATATTTTTTGCAGCGTGCAGGGTCCACAAGACAGGCTCCATCCCTCCCTCGAGGGCAGCTCAGTGCTCCACACCACAGTGTGTCCCTTCTGCCATGCTGGCACCGGGTTTACAGTTCTTGCCACTTGCCCCCACCCCATCCTGGATGCAGGAGAGGGAGCCACCCTGCAACCACTCCTTCCACCCCACTGCCCACCCAACCAGCCAACCACCCACAACACCTCCTCCACTTCGCTGAACAAGCCACCAGCTTCGGATGATCTTGCTAATCTCCACAATTCACACGTTGAAGAGCACAGGACGCAAAAGAGGGAAGACAAGAGGAGAGGAGGGGGGCCCCCCTCCCCCCTTTTTTCCATTGTCTATCTGTTCCTTTCTTCTCCTCTCCCCCGCCCCTCGTTTCCTTCTCTCCACCGGAGAACTTTGAAATAATTTGCGTCTCGTGGGTTTTTTACACATTCTAATTTCCAACTAAATGGGACATCTGTTTGAGAAAAGGAAGATTTGCCACGGTTGCCAAGGCAACTATCACTCTGAAAGGAAGAGGGGGGGGCAGGTTGCATGAGGAAAGAAAAAAAAAAAGAAGTCCAACAGCTTTTATGGACAGAATTAGACTTTGGTGGAATATTATCCCTGCAAGACAACCAGCAGCGGGGCCTGTTCTTTCTTTCTTTTCTCTTTCTACCTCTCCACCCCTCTTCATGTCATCCTCCCTCTCTTTCTTTCCACTTTCCCCACCTCCCACTGTCTGCCTGTCCCTCTGTTTTTCTAGTTCTAGCCCTCATATTCCCCTCCCCTCTCCATATTTCCCTTCCTTCCCTCTCCCTTATTTCCCTCTTTTTCTATCCTTCATGCTGCAGCATCATCAAATATCAGTGTGAAATCTGCCTCCAATTAGAGGCCTAAACCCCCCTGTCCAACCCCCAGTGCCCACCCATGACAGCTTTTCTGCTGTCTGAAATGTCTCATCCGCTGTGCTGAAGCCCACCTCACACTCCATGGTAATTGGTCATTATTTAGAGCAGGGAGGGACAAATGTGCTTCTCCCAGCATTTCTAAATGAAAGTTAAACGGCCCTTCATTATGTCTGCAGTAACAATAAGGAATGATGATGGAAGGGGGGTCTTATCAGTTGTTTGAAATGTCATATGCTGCAGCCCAGACACAACAAAAAAAGGTGAAGAAGAATTCCTTCGTCCTCCTTCCTGTGACATTTCATGAAGATTTGTTTGAAGGCAGAGAGTTAGAGAAAACAGGTGAGGAGGCGTTGGCTCTGTTTGTATTACATCGAAATCTGCTGAGGGCACAACCTGAGGGACAAGCCAAGGGAAATAAATTAGGTTTCGAGAAAAACTAGGAAACATAAATAGGGTTGCATTTGTTAACAGCAGTAGAGCACAAATTGTCATTATCACTGTCAATACTGTTAAAAAATTGATCAGTGGTAGCAGCGGTGCTCTGGGAAACAATCCACCGGTCCGTATGCATCACACAAAATGCTCTGTGCCACTTTTTCTTTTTGCAGTCAAATTGAGCTGCTGTGCTTGATTGGAATGGATGGGAAACTAGCAACACCTGCAGCACAAATAATGCACAAACAATAATATTGTGAAAAAGATTGATTATAAAGAAATCAAATTCAAATTGTTTTTGTCTGATTTTCACACAGAGATCACATATAAGTGTTACTCCAAAACAGCACATTATGAATATAATATGGAGCTCTATAATAAGTAATAAGTAATATTACTGTTTAAAACATTATATTAAAAATGTGCATCCCCAGATAGCAAGAAATCTCCCACATCCCAGTGAGTGTCAGGATCAACACCTCAGACAGCCATCATCCACCTGTAAAGCACTTGAAGGCTGTAGACTACAGGCCTATCTCTTGATAGTCATCAATCAGTCAGTTGCTCTGTGACCCTGAAGCATCAGGGCAGGTAAAGACTGCTGTGACTTTTAACCTTTCTAAGTTCGGTCAAATGAGCTCTGGTGTGAAAGCTGTCAATCAAACAACTGGAGCGAGGCTGCCTGAACAGGTGGGACTTACATTTTGCTTTTAGTGTGGAATCAAAGCAATATTTTATCATAGTGTGATTTAAACACTATTTGTAAAAGCCAAACTGCAGTTAAAACTGCTCAGCTGATGGAAAAGCAATCTCTCAATCTACAATGTGTTGCATTTATTTACACAAGTAAATGCATAAGTGCTGTTTATTATCATTTATGACATTAACAGTCATGACCAATAATCAATCAGTTATATCTTAGTAAGTTCTTTCTTTTTATCAATTAATGTGTCAGATTCAGTAAAATGTGGATTACAGCTAGAAAACTTTTTTGGAAATGGAAAAGAAATTCTCATTGCACTAAATGGATGTCATCTTTGCATTCTAATGTGCATTATTCGTTCAGTTTGGAAAAACCTAATATCTCTAAAAAGCATTAACAATAGCTCATGTTGACTGGCCGACTTAACAGGGACTAGAAATTGTACTTGTTATTAAGGGTCAGCCTACCAGCTGGTGTAGCAAACTCGGCTTTATTACATTGGAGTCTATTGACGTGACTGCCAGACCCTTTGTATTTGCAGAGATAACACAAGATTTTTTGTTTTTTCACTTTGAGAGCTAATTTCAATTACATCTTTTATTTAGTTGCTAACTGCTAATCAACTTCAGTGATGCTTATTGACCAATGACAGTAAAGCACATCCTCACATGTAATATTGCTTAATGAAACATAATATGAGGCGTAGTAAACTTCAGGGAAAGTGAGTGAATGAGTGGTGTACTCCAGGACCCTGTGACACAACAAGTCAGTGTAGTTACAGGTGTAACAGAGCACACCTGCTGGTGTGGTCACACCTTCTGTGCAGTGTGCATGTCTCAGTCCTCTTGACACGATACTTTCTGCTGCAACAAAGGCCAGTCCTTGACACACAGATTTCAACAATCAAAGCTACAAACTTTGTATTGGTGAATGAACTAACTGGGTCAGAGCCAAGAATGGTCGGCTCTGACTGATTCTGTATTCTCTCTCGACAATGCTTTGCCATCCAGGAAATGTGCGTGCTGAAACCATAGAAAAAAAACACTATATAGTTTATTTAACTCTTGTAGACAAGTTTATCAGGATGGTGTGATACTAGATTTAGGATTTTATCAGTTGAATTGGATTTAGCTGTAAAAAATGTACCCATTCATTTTTCAGGTTCACACTAAACCCCTGTATCAGCAGACATGAATATGTTTTACCTGCAGCCTCAGACTCATGTTTTAATGCCCTTCTTTGTCATTTTTGATCAGCTATCCACACAGTCAGAGAAAGTAAAAGTGAGCATCCTGCTTATAATTAAAATTCCAGTGCAACACACAGCGTTGTACACATTTTGGGGGCTGGCTAAGATTAGGATTTGGTGCCCCCCAATCGCAGCTTCTCTCATCTGTTAAACACCGTTGCATTTTGCACTGCAGTCAGATTTTATTTAACTAGTGCAGCAGCTCATATGAAAGTATATTTACATTTCCCTTTATATATATAAAGTTCCTCATTGAGATGTTATCTCTGTGCAGGACGGGGACAAACTTTGTGCTTAAACTTGGAGGATTTGGTTTGTTGGTTTGTTGATTTCCAGGAGAGTCTGCAACAAGTCTCTTTCAGCCAGTTGAAAAATATGTTTATAGTTTGTTTTCACCAGTTGAACGTCTTGTATTTGTGATACCTAAAATCATCAAAGTATGTATTCAAATAAATATCCAGTGACAGTATTTAGTAGTAGTAGCGCTGTTCCAATGCATGCACCTCATTCTACCACCCCCAGTCCCCACACACAGGCTTGAATTAGGCCTCCTATGTCACCTGTGTAGCTCCAGGCATCTCCAAATGACACAGCAACTCACCTACGTACCTGCTCTGTAAGCAAACACACTCTCATACACATACGCTGCATCCTCCACCTGCCGCACCGAGGGAGGCTTATGCAAGCGCTGAAACCATGTGCTCTGATCCAGCCCATCCTCATCCCCTGCACATCCAGCACACACTCCGGGCCTCCGCAGAGACTTCCGTGCTCATCCCCTCTTCCTGGTTCTGTTTGTCTGCCCATCTGTCTGTCTTCAGATCATTCCCTTCTCCTCCCACCACCCTCCCCCCCATTTTCACACACTCCTCCCTGAGAAGATAACTTAAAATTTTCAGTTCTTTTTAAAATTCTTTACACACTCCGTCTTGGCCGATTAGCGCGTCGTTAACGTTTTTCCACGTTGCAGTTCCCTTCCTGTGAGAGTCGACTCCGGCGGGAGCTCATTATCGCCGGGCATGAAGTTGACTGCCAGGGTCCCGGCTGATTTGTCACATCCCACTTCCCTCCCGCTGCCGAGCCCAGCAGATTGGGGGTGTTGTTGAGTGGTGTTTGTGTGTGTGTAGGGGGGTGGGGTTGGGGGTGGAGAGGATTGTCTAGAACTGCCTGCTCTGGGGAGCGTCACAAAGCGTTTTTCTACGGCCCGTGCTTGTTAATGTCTTGTTTCCTGACAGTAACTCTTATCGGCAGAGAGGGACGGCGGCGAGTCATGTGGCACGCGTTAAGAGCGTTTCTATGTGCCGTTTGTCATGTCGCTGGTATTGTTTACAGTGATTCATGCAGTTTTGTTTATGGCTTTGTATTGTACTGTGAAATGGAAATGGTGCTTTGGCAGAGCTTCATCTACTTACAAGATGCATAAGATGGGCTGGAGACTGTGGAAGGAGGAAATCAGCAATGAAAGCAAAGATTTATGACTCAAACAGACATTTTTCACGACAGCGGTTCAAGTGTCAGCATTGGAAGCACAATGATGTTGCTAGTTATGCATCCTGGTTCTCTGATGCATTCAAATCTGAAAGAACATGGTGAAATCACTATTCATGCGTCCATATTTTATCCCTGATAATGCTACATTATCGACAACAAATCTAAATGGAAATAATGATCAAAGAAAACTCCGGAAAAAAAGTAAGCAAGTCACCAACCATCTGTGCAGTGTGCATGTCTCATTCATTTTGACATTATACTTTCTGCTGCAACAAAGGCCAGTCCTTGACACACAGATTTCAACAATCAAAGCTACAAATTTTGTATTGGTGAATGAACTAACTGGGTCAGAGCCAAGAATGGTCGGCTCTGACTGATTCTGTATTCTCTCTCGACGATGCTTTGCCATCCGGGAAATGTGCGTGCTGAAACCATAGAAATAAACCACTATATAGTTTATTTAACTTTTGTAGACAAGTGTCTCAGGATGATGTGATAGGGATATAGGCCTACTAGATTTAGAATTTTAGCAATTTAATTCACATATTTCTTTTTCAGTTCAGCACCACACTATATCATGGTTATCAGCAGACATGAGTTTGTTTTACATGCAGCCTCAGACTCATGTTTTAATGCCTTTCCTTGTTATCTGCGACAACATCAGATTTCTACACAGTCAAAGAAAGTAGAAGTGAGCATCCTGCTCATTGTTAAAATTCCAGTGCAACACAGAGCGTTTACATTGTGGGGCCTTAGCTCAGATTAAGATTTCAGTGTTTCCCACAGGATCAGACTTTAATTTTGGTGGGGGCTAGAGCATGCACACTCTAGACTCTCCAAATTTTATTGGACCGAATTGTCATTTCGCAGGGGTTGTGAGACTTTTACTACCGTTATTACCGAAAGACGCGTCTTTCACAACGTTAGCTTTTAGGAAAAAGTCACCAGTGCATCACATGACGTTGTGAGATGACTTGGCCACAACAAAAACTTGCTTCAAGGCCTGGTGCCCTTTGTGGGTGCTTGATCTCAACGATGAGGCCAGCCATCCTCTCTGCAGAGGAAGCTACAGTCAAGCCAACCGCATTTAGGAGTCCTCCCCCTCTTCTTCATTGGTTTTACCGATGGACTAAAAACCACACCGCCATCCACTGTGGCGGAGTATAACATCATGCTTTTCACTGATGGGTGCGTTGTCTTCAGTGAGTGAGAAAGGGACGTGCAGCTCTAAAAACAGAAAATCAATTTGTGGCGGCCAATGTTGATACTTTGGCAGACTGCCAAAAATAAAACTTTTATGCCCATCAATTGCCACTTCTCTCATCTCTTAAACACCATTGCATGTTGTCAGTAAGATGTGTCAGTAAGAAGACTAGTGCAGCAGAACTTTTCCTGGGATTAAAGTATATTTACATTTCCCTTTATATATATAAAATTCCTCACTGAGATATTATCCCTGTGTTTGTAAGCTTCTATGTTTCATCCTGTTTGTGTAGTGCACTCTGACTGACTAAATCAATCTCCAACTGACTGGTTCATCAACTTTCTGGGGGCAACCCCAGATGTGCCAGTGTTTTGTTTTCATATTTGGGATTTTTTCATCAAACAAATAACCATGGTTATTTCATTTGTCAATAAAATTTTGTTGGAGACCCACAAACTTTTCCTGGCACCCAATAAAATGACCCAGTGCTCCTGGGGGCTTATAATGTTGAAAACCTACCACCATAGATATTTCTGCTCTCTCTGTATATGATTAAATAAGACTTGAAAAACCCTACTTAATCTATCTACTAATCTAATTTTGTATTGTTGGGGCACATGCAGGCTGTCGGTACCTTGAAAGTTTCTAGGTTTGACTAATTAAATGAAGTCATAACGGTGAATGAAAGGATGAATGAAAGAAGGCTTTCAAAGCTCTTGAGTAAAAGAGACACTGGCATAAGTCTTCATTGCACCTCACTTCTCTGAGTCCATACATCAAGGCCTCCAACCTGATGGAGTGTCAAATGGTTTGTGCCAGTATAATTTAAACTTTTGTTTGGCAGTATGGATCTCTAAAGGACAATTTGATAGTCCTTGCCGAAGTAAGATTCAGATTCAGATTCAGATTCAGAAACTTTATTGATCCCCGGGGGGAAATTGTTTTCGTTCCAGTGCACGTGCAATTACAAATAGAAATAGAAATAGAAATATAGCATAAATGAGACAAAGATAAAGATATAAACAAATACCAAATAGACAATGAATAAAATAAAATAAAATAAAATATTAAAGTAGACAATAAAATAAAAAGAAATAATAAATAGTAAAGTAGACGATATGCAAAAATATGTACAATATACAATGAAATATGTGCAATATACAGTGATGAAATAGAATGTGCAGTTGCATTGTT
>OMLP01039872.1:0-12925 GCA_900302685.1 Spondyliosoma cantharus | reverse complement strand
ATGTCTTTCTGTCTCTCTTTCCCCTGCAGTCTGTTAATGTATCTCAGTCTCTCTCTCCCCTGCAGTCTGTTCGTCTCTCTGTCTCTCTCTCCCCTGCAGTCTGTTTATGTCTTTCTGTCTCTCTCTCCCCTGCAGTCTGTGAACATCTCTCTGTCTCTCTCTCTCTCGCTCCGACAGTCTGTTAATCTCTCTCTCTCTCTCCCCTGCAGTCTATTAATGTATTTCTGTCTCTCTCTCCCCTGCAGTCTGTTAATGTCTTTCTGTCTCTCTCTCCCCTGCAGTCTGTTAACGTCTCTCCCTCTCTCTTCTACAGTCTGTTAATCTCTCTCTCTCCCTCCCACAGTCTGTCAATGTCTCTCTCTCTCTCTCTCTCTGTCTGTCTCTAGGCTCTCTCTATCGTTCCATGATAAAACATTTGGCACTTAATTTCTACTTCACCTTTGAGCGCACCCAGACAAAATATACATTAAAACGCGCGTCTTGGTCACACACTCGATGTGCTTCTACTTTTCCCATTGAAAGTGAACGAGACCAAGTGAAAAGATCGAAAAAAAAGATTTCAAAAATCGACATCTCTGCCATACTTTGACCTAGAGACACCATTCAAACTTTAAAATGTAGACTTCGACTTTTTCGTAGCTTTCATAGTTTTTCATAAACTACTGCACAGCAGTAAAAAAAACTGCACAGCCCACTCTCGCGATTTCCCACAGGGGAATTGTCTAGTTATTATTCTTATTGTGATGATACTATCATTTATCTGTTCTCGTGTTCTTGCTGTTCCCCTTACTGATGGTCATTTGCAGAAGAGTGGAACAGGACATATACTTTCAAGTATAAAAAAAATAAATGAGCTTTTTTTGTATTTCTGGTTCCTTTATAACATAAAATACATTAGTTACATAACCCACGTTCAAACTAAAAAGTGTTAACATGTCTCAAAAAGGTGGTTGCAAGCACTGATATACTCAAGTGTCCTCTAGGTGCCCTTCCAGTGAAGAAAACTTGATAAAGGGCTCTTGTGGGTGCTCGTGGACAAAACATGGTGAAGTGCAGTCAACAAAATTCATATAATTAAAACAAAAACAAAATTGGAAGGATTTCACTATAAACTTGTCACGACTTACTGCGCACTGGTACCCCACCACATGCACTCTGTCATGGTAATTTTTAAAAAACGAAATAACACCAAAATGTACATTTTAACATGTTTAATTATAAATTCATCATCACACATAGCGTATTGCATATATTTACACACAATTTTAATACAGAAAACTCGGAACAAGAAAATTAACAATTAAAAGTATCTCATTTGATTACGAAACATTTTATGTTAACACAAAAAATAATAATAATGGAAACAGCTGGAAACGAGCTGATCTAAAACAAAAACAAAAAAAGAGCCAAGAAATAAGTTTAGGCAATAGAACAATAAAACAACATACAATTATGTAATACATATTTTATAAACTAATTACATTAAGTACCGATACTTTTAGGGACAATACCTGCGATCAATGGTCACAAGACACGCACTCCTCGCCATCTGGTTCAGGACGTCTACACCGTACTTCATGTTGTTGTAATACGTGACAGACTCTGGCTTTGCCTTTGCCCCACTAAAGGTGCCCACACCTGTGTGCACGGTGCTCAGGACGCAGACGTTCTTCCTCGGCTTTCCCTGGTACACCGTCAGAGTAGCATCAGCTCCGCTTGCTGTTTCACGGAGGGGGGCAACTCCTGTTTTTGCTTGCCCATGGTGCGAACCAGGCTGGTCTTCTTTGCCTGTAAGGCAGTGGCCAGTTTTAGGGACGTGAAAAAATTGTCTGCGGTAATGTTTCTTCCCTTCCCCAGGAATGGCTCTGTCAGTCTCAGCACCACACTCTCTCCCACGAGCTGACCTGCGCTCCGCGTCTCCTCCTTCCCCAGATATGGAGACACGTTCACCATATATTTGGAGTCGACATCTGCAGCCAACCAAAATTCTGATGCTGAATTTATCAGGCTTATTCCCCATATATTGGGTGAACTTGCAGCGGGCCTTTGTGGGGAACAGCTGCTCATCAATTGTGATGTTGGCGCCAGGTTTGTAGCAGGCTACACTGTTCTGGATGAACCGGTGGCCCGCACCAGGGCAAACTTGTCGTCCTGCAGACGCACACGTTGGGTCTCCTTCCTATCAAAGTGCAGGAACCTCATTATGTCGTTGAAGCGATTTCTCACCATCGTTTGTCTGAAAAATGGGAAGCCCTAATCCTCAGACCACAGACTGTCGAGTTCAATGTTTTTAGTGCACTGTGTACCACAGATACAACAAATACAACAGCGCTATGAAGGCTTTGAGTTCAGCCACTGTCAGGTCCCACAAGCTGTCACTGTGGTCCTGATGAGCCTCAGTCACAGTGTAGTCCCTGATGTGCTTCAGCATGCCATCATCAAACATACACAGAAAGGCAGTGAGCACATCCTCGACTTTGCGCTTTGCGTGCGCTGTGGGGCCAGCAGCTTCCGTCAGGATTCTGCCTTCTCCCCGGATGTCCATCTGGCTGAAGGACCATCCACGCCGTCCAATCCTTCCCCTTTTCCACAGCCGCCTCTGGCTGAGATGACAGCAATGGCGGGCTGAGCACTCCAGTGGGCTCAAGAGCTGGTTCGGGGAGGCCTAGAACAACAATAATAGCCTAATAATAATCATAATAAAATGATGAGCAGCAGAATAAGTGAATAGCCCAGGATATAACTTTTTGTGCTTTAAATTATTATCTCAGTAAATATAACTGCACCTTATTATTTTGCACCTTATATTCCACTTACCTTTCTCCATGATACCTCAACATTTTTATTTTATTTACCTCAGTATTTTAATTTATTTTATAACTACTTGCATTTTATTGTATATAGTTGTTTATTGTTTCTTATTGTTTCGATATCTGCCCTTGTATTTTGATTGTATTTGTACTTGAATGTACCTGCTGCTATGATGACCTAATCTCCCCTCTGGGATTAATAAAGTTTTCTATCTATCTATGTCTATCTGGTCCATCTTAACAGGCGGGCTTCAGTTGCAAATCATTTACATCAACTTTAACCCCTTAATTTCACTGGGGACACTTCTCCACAGTACTTCACATACTTCTTGCAGACATCGCAATGATGTCTTTCCGATGTAATCCATGTGATTACATATACATATCATGACTCATGCACCGTACAGTTTTTTCCAAAAATACAATCACTTCTACCCTGTGGTACAATACTTATCATTTCTCATCTGGCAATGCTTTGTGGGCAGAACACAGACCACTTATGAGGTTGATCAAAGTTTACCTAAGCGCTGTCCCACAAAGAAAAGATTACACAACGTATAAACACACATCACAGAAGTCCAGAGGAGACAAGACAAAACAGGGAGATGAATAATCAAAACTTATCACCCTCAAGAGTTGGTGGAGACCAAAAACAGAGCTAAAAAAGGAGTGATTATTGGACTTACATTCAACAGGTGGACACAAACACGACCTCGAATGAACCACACCACCAACCATCAAAGGATGATAATTTGTCAGTGTTGTGTTCAAAACCATTTTGTGCTGTAGACAAAGAACAAAAACAAATCTGGTATGATGGTTTAAAGACTCCCTTGCCATGGTGTTTTGACACGTAAATTCTTGTCAAATGTCATTTGTCCAAGCTTAAAGACAGAAGCCCATTTCAGTCTCATTAGTCTCTGTGGTAGCATATGTCACCAGCTTCTTCTTATTCAACTGCTTAAAAATCTGTAGGCAATTTCCATAACTCTGCTTTTGCTCGCGTGGAAGTCGAACACAGAGGGAAAGAGAGAGAGAGTCAGGAGGTAGAGACAGAGGGAATCACACAAAGTGAATAAAGGCCAAATGAAAACAATAAATCTAAATGCAGAGCTGGAGTGTGATATCGTGTTGATTCCCCACTATTCAGAGGCAAATAACTGTTGGTGTTTTCTATTGATCTTAGAGAGAGAAATGGTGTCTCCTGCTTGTTTTATCCAGCTGAACTCAAAAAGAGAGAGAGAGAGAGAGATTGTCAGAAAGAAATGAAAATGAAAGACTTAATTGTTTCAAAAGGGGGACTTTTATGTTAATTACACCAATAGCACTTGCGTCGCTTACTTCTACCATTTTTGTAATTTCTTCCCTCCACAAGGAAATTTAAAGTAATTACAATTCCCAGTGAACAGTGTGTGTGGGAGATGATGGGGAAGATGGTGTGTCTGTCTGTCTGTCTGTCTGTCTGTGTGTGTGTCTGTGTGTCTGTGTGTGTATGTGCACACATTGTGTGATTGTACGTACGTTTGCATTTCACAAGAACGTGCACACATGCTTCACAATTAATTTCTGTGATTTCCTACCAGTCCTTTTACATGCTTTTTAAATGTCATCTGCTGCTATGATTGACATGTAAATTTGTGGCTGCCAGAGGGGCTAAATGGGAAGGCAGGTTGAGTGAACCAGATAAGGGCATTGTTTCCCAACTATAGGCTTAGGGAGGCAGAGCAGGGGTTCATTGGGTTTAAGAAGGAGGTTAACCCCTGCTATGCCGTCCACAAAGCATTGGGGTTGGACACATCACATTGACTATTGGCCTTGAATTGTTGAGCCCAGCATTTATGATGGGGGTTATTCACAGGTATAGTCAACAGCCTCAGTGGTGGCAGTCTCTTAAACCTGCAATTCAAAACGTGCGCATGCCTGAAAGGAACCTGTCCTTCTGCCCATTTCCTTCCGGTTATCCACGGTCAGGTCATGGTGGTAGCAGGCTTAGCATGGTATTCCAGACATTCCTTCCCAGGCCAGATAAGATATGTAATCCCTCAAGTGAACTCTGGGTCTGCCCTGACATCTCCGCCCAGTTGGGCATGCCTGATTTTCAGGCTGCAGGGGATCAGATGTGGGTGAACAACCTGAACCTATTCTTCAATAGGCAGTGTTGGGGAGACGTAAACTACATGCAGTTGAACTACTGCTGCGTCAAGTATTTCAACTACTTTTTGGGTAATTTGTTGTAGTTTATTTACAAACTACAATTTTGGCCAATAACATGAAACATTTGTTTTATAAAAAAAAGACCTATATAATATAATAGGTGGACACAAACACGACCTCGAATGAACCGCATCAACAACCATCAAAGGATGATAATTTGTCAGTGTTGTGTTCAAAACCATTTTGTGCTCTAAACAAAGAACAAAAAAAAATCTGGTATGATGGTTTAAAGATTCTGTTGCCATGATGTTTTGACACATACATTAAGCAGCAATTCTGTCATCGACACATACATTCTTGTCAAATGTCATTTGTCCAAGCTTAAAGACAGAAACCCATTTCAGTCTCATTAGTCTCTGTGGTAGCATAGGTCACCAGCTTCTTCTTATTCAACTGCTTAAAAATCTGTAGGTAATTTCCATAACTCTGCTTTTGCTCGCGTGGAAGTTGAACGCAGAGAGAAATAGAGAGAGAGTTAGGAGGTAGAGACAGAGGGAATCACACAAAGTGAATAAAGGCAAAATGAAAACAATAAATCTAAATGCAGAGCTGGAGTGTGATATCGTGTTGATTCCCCACATTTTATTTATTTTTGTATTTATTTTTTTAAAAAAGGCATGAAACATGTCATGACATGCTAAGCCAATGCTGTCTCTGATTGGCTTGCCCTGGCAGCACTCAAATGCTTATACAGCCAGTGCAGCATGTGAGCAGCTTTTTAGTGTTGGTAAAGATGTTTTTAGTGCCAAATGGAACCGACTGTCTGATAAAACTTTGAGAGACTGCTCATGTGTCGTGTCAACAAGCGATTCTGCCCTGGCATCTGGTTCTAGTGCCTAAGTGTTAGAGCCTCTGAAGTTCCTGTGGTGTTGACCAAAAATGTCAGCTTTTGTTCTTTATAAAATAAAACTTGAGTTGACAGGCATATTTCTGTTGGCATGTGATTTTTTTGTAGGCTATTGTATTTTGTTTCATATACACCATATGTTGATTTATTTAATGCTGAGTTAAACGAATGTAAGTAGTTGCTTAAGCTACTTTTTTAGCTGAACAACATGTAGTTTTACAAGCTACGCTTGCAAAGTAGCTTCCCCAACACTGTCAGTAGGTTAGACCAGGTTTCACTTCACACCTGACAAAGACCCTGGAGCGGCTGGTCCTTGCCTATCTCCACCCTCTGGTAGGTCCTTTTATGGACCTTTTACGGTCCTATTATGGACCCACTCTAGTTTGCCTACCAACCTGGCATTGGAGTGGACGACGCCATCATTTTCCTCCTGGACAGATCACTAGCCCTTTTTACACAGTAACTCCGGAGCGGTGGTTTGTCAATTCTCCGCCTATGGTGATTGACACAGAGTGAAGCATCTCCGCCTTAAAGACGAACCGCTGTGTAATTCACACATAAAGTGGTACACGTCACGATGATGATGTCAGTGTGTTTTCAAGGTGTTTCCCCGGTGTCCCCCCTGTCAATCTAAACCCGCGGACCATTTATAATCATATGGATGATGTTATAATGTGTAGTGATTGAGATCCTGACCCACCAAACATTCTGGAAAGTGACAAAGTTACGTTTTTCATGCTAAATTACATCATTTCAAAATCGCCATCAGTAAACAGGACGCTGTCTGACTCCCTCATCTGCGGGGACGGAGGCTGTTTTCTGGAGGAAAGTTCACTGAAGTCTGGAGGGCTGACTGTCACTGTGATTTATTTTCATTACAAACAGTCGGTGAGTTAAAGTTTTTTACCGGTGACAGACGTTGTTTTTCGGGCAGAAATGTGTTGCCAAAGACAGTTACAGTTACTATGTTACTGTTGTTTGGTCATGTAACGCTGCTTTGTGGGACATTTATCTGTATAATGTTGAGTGAGGGACCTGTGTAGTTAACTGACCATCAGGCCGACACACCCTCGCTCCGCCCCGCCGGCTTATCCGTTCACACTGGTTTGGTTCTCCAATAATGCGTCCCTGATACTACCTCCAGAGGCGGATCAGCGCCGGACCAAAATTTCACCCTTCGCCGCATCTGAAACTTTCACACAGAGGAGGTTGCAGAGAATTGGTGCAGGATCCCTGCATGCAAATGGCAGTGTGAATGGGGCTACTGTCTCAGTTAGAATAGCCTGGAAGCACTGTGAGGATCCTGTTCTTTGATTTCTCCAGTGCTTTCAACACCATTCAGCTTGCACTTCTGGGGGACAAGCTGGATCTCACGGGGGTGGATCAACACCTCAAGTTCTGGATCCTTGACTACCTCATCAACTGGCCACATGTTATGCCATATGTGAGGACTTGGGACTGTGTTTTGGACACAGTTGTCTGCAGTACGGGGGCCCCACAGGGAACAGTCCTGGTTCCTTTCCTGTTTACCCTGTACACCGCAGACTTCTCCTACCAATCACCTCACAGCCATTTACAAAAGTTATCTGACAACTCTGCTATTGTCGGCCTCGTCAGGGACAGGATGACATACTCTACAGAGAACTAATTAAGAACTTTGTAGACTGGTGCCAGCGGAACCACCTCCAGCTAAATGCGTGGCTAAAGGGAACGGACATTATAGGTTCCTGGGAGTTCACCTGAACAATAAACTGGACTGCTGATCTACTACTACTACTACTAGTAGTGATCACACTGCAGCAACATATAAGCAACATATAAGAAAGGTCAGAGAAGACTCCATTTGCTGAGGAAGCTCAGGTCCTTTGGAGTGCAGGGGGCACTCCTGACAACTTTCTATGACTCTGTGGTGGCATCAGCCATTTTCTATGGAGTAGTCTGCTGGAGCAGCAGCATCTCGGCAGCAGGTAGGAAGAGACTTGACAAACTTATCAAGAAGGCCAGCTCCATCCTGGGATGCCCTCTTGACCCAGTGCAGGCGGTGGGAGAGAACAAGCGATGGATAAGCTGTCAAAGCTGCTGGTGAAGGAGTCCCACCCCCTGCAGGTGACTCTCACAGCACTGGGCAGCTCCTTCAGCAACAGACTGATTCACCCCAAGTGTGTGAAGGAGAGGTATCGCAGGTCCTTCCTTCCTGCTGCTGTCAGAAAAGGAATTTCCCTGTTTGCGGGACAAATAAAGGAATTCTGATTCTTGTAGTTTTTTCTTGAGTGCCAACTTGTCTGTGAGTGGTTCTCAATCTTGGAATAAGTAGTTTGACAAAAAAAAAATCACATGGCTCAATTAAAAACATTGGTCACGCAGGTGGTCAGTGCTGAGGAGTCTCCTGCATAGAGCAGAATGTCTTGTTAGTGAGGAGGGGGATAGAGGGAGGTGCAGCAGTGGATGATAAGAATCCCACATGAACTTAATACCTTGACGGACACTGCTTAAGCATCTTAGTGAGACTCTCCTTTGGAGCAGTCCGAGGGAAATTTGCTTCTCAAGTAAGTGTCCACTCTCTGCTGCTTCTTGGTCAGTGCAAAATGTACAGAATGCCTATGGTGTGAGAGCCAAGACAGAATGCAACAAACCCAGGCAGGATTCACAGGAGCATTGCAGGTCAAAACAGGCGGTTTAGCACACCCAACAAAAACTTTAAAACTATCATTTTTGTCCTGCTTGTTAGTTTTAGTTTTTCTCGTAGTGCTTGTAGCTGTAGCTGAAGAAACATGGGAGCTAATGGCACAGCCCATTTACATACAAGTTGAAACCATATGTGGGGCCTATTTCATGCCATTTTGACCCCCCGGTTGTCAAAATGGCACCTTTTTACAGGACGTCACAACTGCTGACCCTGGAAGAATCCATCCACCGGGATCCACTGTCCACCACATGTTTAACCCACCATTGTTTTTATTCCTGTATTCAAACCACATAAATCAGTGACCTATATATACCCTCATCTACCTCCACTAACAAAGAAAGTACACAAATCCACCACATATTTACATTTACTAAAATACAATACACACATCTACCACCCCCACACCAATTTAAACTTGGATGCCCCCAGAACTATAAAAAACAGTGTCCGTTTCTTGGGGAAGCATTTTGCCCGCACACCCTGAAGACAAAAGACTAGTGAGTACACAATACGCTTAATTTATTCACTGCATACACCTATTGAACACCACAATACTCATTTTTAGCTTAGCTCTTTGTTTCAGCAATTAACACATTTCATCTGCACATTTAACCCTGTGTCCCTCTGCTCTAAATGGAGCTGTGTGACCCACACAGCACCCACCAGCAAACCATGCCCCGACAATGGACAACAACATGGCGACACATTTAATAAACACAGTAAACATATCCATCCAACTGTGCAAAAAGCAATGTGTTAAAATGTATTGTGCAAATATCCAATAAAGTGCTGTTGCTCCTCAGACTGTGCAATTATTAAAGTGCATATGTAGTCAGACTCCGTACCAAGTGTGTGGTGCCATGTGTGCAAAACCAAGTGACGATGTGCTCTTTGTCACACAATACCTCTTTCTCTTTGCATTTCTCTGCAGATTATGTGCGAATGTCAGACAGGTAGAGCAGGGGTATGTCATCCACAAGTTATTTTTGGACATCATTGCTCTATTGGAGTGTTTAGAAAACACAGGTGTGTCTTTTGCCATAAAATCACCCACAGTCAAATATTTTTTTTTTAGAATGTTCTCCTTTAGTTTATTGTGACTACCAATAGTAAAGTAAAGACTTTAACAATTAGGTGTGCCCCACTGTTCAGGTGCATACCAAAGAACCTAAACATCTCTCAGACCTTTGTTGCACAGCCCACCCCTCTCACACTGTTTCCTGTCCAACTCTCCACTCACTGTCATAGAGGCACAGTCAAAGAAAGAAAGGAAGGAAAAAAAACTCAAACTTGACACTGTTTTGACTAAGTAACAGAATTCCAAATCAAACCCAATTAGGAACACAGTTTTCAGTGGATTTAGTGTACAGATGTGACTGAATTTAAGTGTGAAAAGTATTACATGGAGAAATTCCAACAAAAACCATAAGACATTTTAACCGTCAAACATATTATTTTTACTTTCAACAGTATGAGATGATGACTCTTACATTAAGAGCTATAATATCCTAAGATAATGTCTTTCAGGTTCTCCGCACAGATAAAAAAAATCATATGTCCTTTTTTTTTTTAAGTGACTTGACTATCGTTTCAAATACAGGCTTTTGGCAATTGCACTCAATGTGTCAGTACTACTGAAAGCCCTTCCTGCATTCTTGAAATAAAATTTCAGTTTGAGTCAGGCTTTCCACTTAATGAATGCATGTATACAAGCAGGCACGCACGCACACGCACACGCACACGCACACACCCCTATTGAAAAATGTCTTGCACTTTTAGTAAAGCCTAAAAGTGGTGGTTCGATAGATGTTGAGAGTGCAGCTCGGCTAAGAGGCTTTTCATTGATCTGGCTGCCATATCTTGAAAGAAAGCATATGTTATTAGATTCAAACAGGGAGAGGAGAAAAGGGCGAGTAGCAGATATGGTAAAAGTAGCATAATCAAGAAGCTGCAGAAGAGTAGAAAGCAAGAGTAAAATTATGAGTTTAACACACGCACACACACACACACGCGCACACACACACCTCCCAAGTGTCACCTGTCCAGTGTCTTTGCTTGGGTATCATAAAATATTTTATTCCAAGACTCCACTAAACCCAACAGCTGGAGGTTAGAGCCAAAAGCTTAATCTATGAAGAGCATTAATATAACTACTTGACTTGGACCCTGTTAAGGCTCCAGAAAGAGCTAAGCGAAGAACTAATTCAAAAAGGTGTTGTAGCCCTAAAAGGAACACAGATCTGTTACTGCATGGCCTGTTTCACACTTCTAAAGTTATACACTAACCAGTTTCAGTAGATATTTAAGGAGACGTGACGTTTCCAGGATAGCTGCCATGTTTTTAATGTGCAATGACCAATGACCATGTGGTATGTATGTCATGCACAATTTATTGTTTTTCATGAATCAGGTTTTATATGCAAGTTTTCACTCACTGACCATTTGTCTGACACTGATAAAAAAAACTGAAATGCATGTCTGTGACACCACACTGTCCTTGCCTAAAATCCTTGTGTCCTGTACTTGTGCTCCATACTTAATGCAAGGACATGAAATTCATCTCCATCATTTCATCCAGCTCTTAGCATGAAAGTCCCCATAAGTCCTTTAACTCTTGGGTGAACTTCTAATTGTGCATATTTTACACAGCATGTTTCTTTTAGTTCATATTTTCTTTGATACGATTATCTCATGTGACTGTCGCCAGCTCCACAGATGCAGTTACAGTACAAGTGCACAGTGCATTAACATGCTGGCAGGGCTGAGAATAGCACATTTTTCTACCAGTTAATGTGACTGCTAGTAGAATGGGACATGTCTATGTCTAAGATAAAGCATGCACTCAGTAGTCATCTACTGTATAACCTTCTAAATGACACCTCTGAGAAGTGGCTAATCTCATAACCCATGACATTTTAGTTTCCACCCAGTGACTTGGGCTCTAACTCAATCAAATGCCCACTGAGCCTTACCAGATCACACTGAGCACACACTAGTGTGTCTTACTTCTGAGTTTGATGACACTAAACATCAGTATTATGGGACATTCATACACATAAAGCATGCTTTGTAGAGGTGTAATTAGTAAATGAAAGTCAGATTTCAAAGTTAGCTTATCACCAAAGTAACTGACATCTGCTGCATATTGCTAGTTATCCTTGGCTTTAAGTATTGTTGCCTAATTAGCTCAGTTACCTGTGGAGCCAGTTGGCCCTACTGGCTGACTGGAGTTTGCCTAGATTTCCTCAAAATACTGGGGAGTCACAGAGCTCAGCTCAACTGGAGTCATTGAACACGGCTGGACACCAGACTGGGACAGGCCATAGCCAGCTATACCAACGGATGCATGTTTGAAGACAGGGGATACAGTACGTAGGTGATCAACAGTGGTTGCTGCAAGGACTATGACTCTAGGTATGAGAAGTCATGGTGGGCGGGGACAGGAGCAGCATGAAGCCACAGAGGAGAGGAGGGAGTCAGACATCAGCAGCAGGTAAAATATATTTTCACTAATCTCTTGGTGAATTGACCAAACCAGAGGTTATTGTGACAGTTTTGGTGAGTTTAATTGAATTTATGTGGTTTCTAAATGTGTTTAACAATCAGTTCACCGGTGAATTAAGCTTGTCTTTGTTTAGTAAAAGGAAAAGATGTCGATTCAGAAGCCTTATGGTTGTATTTTCCTGATGTAAGAGTATTTCCCTTCTTGAAATTTTTTGAGTTTATTTTGTTTATTTCTTTCTGGTTTACCTCCTTAGATAACTTGAAAAGGGCTAGAATGGTTTAATTGTGTGGCTCTTTTAGAATTTATAAATGTTATCAGACAGAATGGATCTGATGCCCCAGTGCATCACATGACATTTTAGTTACAAGGTTAGGCCACTAATTGGCTTCATAGCCCAGCACTCTTCCTGGGGAGTTGAAAACTACTGGATCCATTCACCTCTTGTGGTTCAAAGTGGTATTATGAGACAGGATGAGATGGAGCTTGTACGTTAGCATGTTGACTTCAATAACTACTTAGCATGCTAACGAGTACTAACATTATGTCTTTGATATAGCTTCACTGACATAGGTACTGTTGTTTCTTCACACTATTGATAGGGTTAGTTCACTTTTTAATGTTTTAAACTAGAATTATGGCCTTACATTACATATTACTTCTTTAAGATATGAAGATGATTTCAAATTTGATCTTTGTTATTTGGCCGTTGCCCTAATTATTTAGCCGGCATGTTCAACTTTACCACAACAGTAATGTCAAGTTGCTACTGGGGTTTTCTTTACTTCTGCCCGAACTTGACAAGGGCCTTGGCATTTAACAGGGTGTGAAGGACCAACTCGACACTGTACTGTCCTTTTAGGTGT
>OMLP01039871.1:0-27427 GCA_900302685.1 Spondyliosoma cantharus | reverse complement strand
CTGTATATCACAGATGTCATATAGTTTTGTGACATTGTTTATATTGAATGATATCTGCCTTCATAGATTCTGTGGAAGAACATGAAATTAGATTTGAAAAAAAGGAATGCGGAGGCCAGAAGAGAGAGATTTACTACTGGTGGTGGACCCCCACCAAGTAAAGACAAGACCAATGAATTGGCTAACTTGTTGACTGGAATAATAGAGGACCAGCAACCTCTGGATGGTATACCAGATGATGACCATTTGGACAGTGGACATGAAGAACTGAGCACAAATGGTAAATATACCATAGAAAGTAAATTAGTTAGCTCCTTCTGTACATACAGATTATTCCACTGTCTGTGTCTATCTTTATTTTTATTTCATTCTAAGGACCATGTGAGTTTTTGTATTTAACAGTGTTCTTTTCCCAGAGGAAATTATTCTAACCCTGGTGGAAGAGCCAGTGCACAGTGACTGTGCACCCTCCATATCTGGTATGGCATCCCAGAGGAAAGATGCTGCCACCACCTTCCAGCAGAGACCGAAAAGGATGCCCATGCATGAAAAGTTAGCCTTAGAAAATGAAATATCTGAAAGAAGAGCATGACATGAAAATGAGAATTCTACAGGTCAAATTGGATATGAAATTAGAAGAGAGAGACGTTCAAAGAAAGATGCACGAGACAACTATGTAATGTAATGAAATGCATCGTAAAAATATTTTTTTCTCACTTGACAAGAGTGAGTATTGTAGTCACCACAACCTACATTTTAGAACAGCCTTGGTTGAGTTTCTCATTCAATTTAAACTATGTATACATGTTGTACACAACAAACACTATTAAGGCAAAAACAAGCCATAATCAGTACATTCCATGGTTAAATGTATCTTTTTTCTAACTGAAGTGCTGCAATGTGAAAGCAGCTCTGAGCGCAAGTCCTCGTTGGTTATTTTCTGCAACCGGCGTGGGCACATCTGGATCATTCTGGTCTTCCATTGGAGGGTCAGGGCAATGCTTCAGGTAGTTGTGCACCTTGAAGCATCTTCTTGTCTCAAAATGAAGTATATTGCGTAAACACTGGAATCGATTTTTCCACACTGCAAACATACGCTCGACCATCCCTCTAGTGCGAATATGAGCTCTGAAGTATCTTTGCTGCTCAGTTGTTGTGGGATGTGGCCATGACGTGAATAAATAGCAACTCTGAGCATATCCACTGTCACCAAGTAGTAGTCCACTATGTTGCCCTCTCTCAAACTGAGCACACAATGAAGAGTTGTGAAAAATCCTTGAATCGTGTGTTGCTCCTTTCCAACGGGCAACAATGCTTGAAAACTCTAAATTGGGAGTGCATACAGCCTGAACATTGATGGAAAACCAGTTCGTACGATCCCTGTACTCCTCAGCATCAGGAGTTGGCACTTGATTTCAACATGACATCCATCTATACAGCCAATCACCCCTGGGAAGTTCCCATATTCGTAGAATCACACTTTATAGTTGACTTGCTCAGCAGCATCAGGGAACTTAACTTACATTGTTTAATCCAGAATGGACTAAATCTATGACTATTTTAAGATAAATCTGTGCAAGTGACTTAAAGTTAAGACAGCTCAAACAGCATTTTAGTCTGGGACTATGCTTAATGCTCAGAAACAAAATCTGATGTGACTCTGGGTGTTTGTTCCTCCAGAAATTCTAGCTCTGCATCAAACCCTTTCCTCCAAAGCTGGCTTTAAATCACTGAGCAGTGGCTCTTTTTATTGAATGCCGGCAGATTATTTTTCATCCATCCATCCATCCATCCATCCGTATTCCAGACATTCCTCTCCCCAGCAACAGTCTCCAGCTCCACCTGGGGGGTCCTGAGGTGTTCCCAGGCCAGATTATATATAATCCCTCCAGCAGGTTCTGGTTCTGCCCTGGGGTCTCCACCCAGTTGGTCTTGCAGGGTAAAAACCTCCGAGGGGTAGTGCCCAGGAGGCATCCTTGTTCTTGATCTGGCATTGCTAATTGTTTCCTGCTCGAAGGCTCAAACTGGGCTCTAATAGAGCAAGTGAGTAACCTGAGTGAGCTCAGTTGTCCACAATTACCAACCTTAAGTTTCGTGAAACACGATAACTCGAGGAGAGCCTGGAAAAGGTGAACTCAGTTAATGATACGGGCCCAGACTGTGGAGCCCTAGGCAGACACAACAAGCTGGGCAGGTAATGCAAAAAAGCCTCTTTAACTCACTGGGCTTTCGAGGCTTACTGTCAAAAATGATGCAGTCAGGCAGAATCATGCGAGCAAACACTGCAGAATCAGCAGGCGGAATTCGAGCAACAGGTATCAAGTCGACATGAATGACTCAGCCTCTACAACAATGAGGCAACACCACCTGGCAGTCGTGTGTGCGGGAACCTGCCTCGTCTATATACGGGGGAACTAATGAGCAGCAGCTGTGCAGACAGGTGGCTGATCCTGAGTGCAGTGAGCAGATCAATAAAAGGAGGGGAAAACCCCCTGAGGACCCCTAGTGGTCAGTTGAGACTTTGTGTCAACCACTAAGCCATGTTCTCCGTGGTGCAACAGAGACACAGAGCTCCCCCATCGCATAAAAAAGTAACAGACGGCCATTTCTACAGTGCAGTGCACCGCAGTGCCGCAAAGTTGTAATCCCGTGTTGAAAGCAGCTTTAGAATTAAGTTACAGCACAAAGTATATTGATTTAGTCTGCGATGCTCTGTTCTTCTTTATGCAACTCGTAGCCAACCGATTGCCCGTCTGACGCAACGCCGGGCTAAAGGATCAGTCAGGTCCTGGGGAAGTTGTTTACTGTAGTGTTCAATAATCTGTGCTTCCCTAACAGTCATACATTTTCTGAGTTGCAGAGGCAGCATCTCTGGATGTGGATGTGCGAACGTGGCCCGACAGCACAGTCCTCGGCACAAATGACCAGCATCTTGGTGTGTGAGAGCGTAAGTGAGGGAGAAAGACACACAGAGAGAGAGAATAGTTATGTTGGCTCTGAGGCTCCGAGGTTGTCATATCCTATCAGTCTGATTAGGACTCAAACTATTATGGTGCCTCGGCTCTCCTCTTCGTTCATTCCTCTCCTCAATTCACCTCATCTTTCTTACAGCCCCGCAACAACAGCTCCTCACGCTGTCGTTTACGCTCGTATTGTGTTTCCACCTCTCTCATCACACCCCTATCTATCCATCTATCCATCTATCCATCCATCCATCCAGCAGAAAATATCAGAGTACTCATGTTGGATGGCTTCAAAGTCTAGCCTTAATCAATCAAACAAGGCCCTTGAGAGACAGCTGCTTTGAATGCCATCAGCATAAACGCACACTTTATTCAAATGACCTGAAATTGTTTCATTAAGCTCTTCAGTTCACTGACTGTGGATACCAAACTGCCACGGCCTTCTAATTCATTTTAAACAGGCCATTACTGTACATAGGCAGCACAGGTGTCGACTAGTACATTCCAGGTATAATACCTATACAGAGCTTGTAGAAAGCTTCAGGGTAAAAGTAAAAACGTTCTTATGAATAAACAATTTTTCAATGTTTGTCTGATCCAAAAAGATTGTCTTGTTTATGTCCGTGTCGGACAGTTGGTCCCAGCTTCTAACAAGGTTTGTGAGTTAATAGCATAATTTCATTGGTATCACGTAGTGTTTTATCAGAAGAGTCTTGGTAGATGTGGAATAAAACATAAGACTGGCTGAGTTCTACAGTATGCACCCAGTCCGAATATTTAATAAATCAGGCAGTGCAACAGCATAGTGCATTCGGTCTTTTCAAAATAAAACACTGCGTGCCGACTCGGTACAACAAAGTCGAAAATATTAATAAACACACTTCAAACGGACCAATAATAAAACAATTCAACTAAGTAGCCTGCTCAATCACAGAAATGGCACAAAACCAATTAAATAATGTTGAAACAAACACAATCTGAGCAAGTGACCAACATCAGACGGGCATTTCACGTTGCTACTGAAAGTCTACCAGTGGGATATGTAGTCACGTGGAGGACGTTACCTGAGGTGCCCAGTGGAATCAAAGGTTTAGTTAGTGTTAGCTAGCGTTAGCAACTTTAGTATTAGTGAGGTATCTGGGCGGCCTACACATTCCAATTAACTGTGACAGATTACTTTCATTATGCGAGTTAAGAAATGTGGCCGGTGTGGGGTTTACATGTCCAGGGGCCGCAGAAGTCATTATTCAGCTCTGTGTGGGTTAAAGGTTAGCTAGAAGACTAGGCCACTATAGGGTACTAAAACGAAATTCCACCGTCATGCCAGATGGTGGGAGATGTCTAAACATATACATTTCCCCAGAAGGACAGAGAGACCATTTGGTCTCTTTTAGGGTGCGAGGAGTGACAGGTGATTTACGGGAGATGAGCAGGGAGACAGACCAACTCCTCTTTCAGTTTATTGGATAGATGGACCATCAATTCACCAAAGAGACCAATTAGAAGAAGTAGGTAGGTACAGGCAAAGGGACATGTGTGGATAAAATGGCACATTTAGTGGGTAAACGTTAACAATGGCTTTTAAATTCCATCGAGAGAGAACATTATCTGACTGCCGCACCCTTAGAAGTCACGATTGAGAGTAGGGCCAATAAAGGAGGCTCGGTCGAAATCAATGATTAACCCACGTTCAACAAATTTACCTTTTAAACAGCAGATATTTTGACTTGTGTTAGCAGGAGAAGCACAGATGTGACTAGTAACGTGAAAGATGGCTCTGTTAACGAGTGCCAATTAAGCCACGCGAGTACAATCCAAGTACCCACATGGGATGCAGCCTTCATTAATTAAAGTGTTCATTTCCTGCTATGACGTATATCAAAAATGCTTTCTGTGAGAAAGTTCATCAGTTTTCCCTCAACATGAGCTTTAAACCGACATCTGCAGAGGTTCTTACTCCCGCAGAGAGCAGGGATCACAGTGTTATTCAGAGAGTGAAGATCACCAACAGAAGCGAGACGTGAAGCGGCCCATGCTCGTCTGAATCTACTGCTGTGCTGTGTTGCAAGATTATAAATGCCGAAATCGGTGAAGCATCTGGAGTCAGCAGCAGTTGTGTATTGGGAGCAAATTGACATGTTTTGGGATTTTTCAAAAACCCCCTCATAGTATTTTTTCCTCGAGTAACTTTTCTGTGTTTTTGCCTTTACTTTCCTCCCTGTTTGGTTCCCCCCCCCGCCCACCATCGTAAACCCTGTCCATGTCTTGCCTACACTTGCTCTTTCTCAAAACCACAAGGTGTAAAGTTGATTTACTCTTGTTTTTCGCTGTTGTGTGTCTCTCCTAGCGTGTCTGTGAGAGTGTATGTGAGAGTGAGGTGCGATAAGAAAAAGGGGTTTGAAGGCAGAGAAAGACTCAGGAGTTAAGTGAGCATTTGTGTGCATGTGTGTGTCTGTATGCGTGTGCGTGTGTGTGAGAAAGATCTCAGAATATACAAAGGGATGAAGTAGGCAATGTCCAGTTCGGCATGACTGCTCGACTGGCTTGACACTGTTAAGGGGTATGTGTGCGTAGGTGGATGCGGGAGGTGTTAAGGCATGAATGCACTGCTAGCTTGTCACCATCAAGGGTGCGCGTGCATGTGTGCGTGCCTGTGTGTGTGGTAAGGGATGAACGCTCTGCTGACTTGTCAGAGTCGAGGATTTTTGCCTGCAGCAACTTTGTCTCATTTACAAAGTGGTATTGTAAGTCGCTCTGCGTAACAGCATCAGCTAAATGCCCGAGATACAAATGCAAAATGATGTATACAGCTGTGTAAGCATAAATACATACCTCTGTGTTGCAGGCTCACTTTCAAATAACACTCCACAGGAGACTTGCGGTACAATCTGTCGGATATAACTTAAATAACTTTTTTTTTGTTTAGAACAGTCTCTTAGGCTCATTAAATACACTGGCTGTCATCCTAATTGCAGAGTGGATCAACATAATTCCGTGACCTACAATTTCACAAACGTCATAGATCGTTTTCAGGAGGACATTAACGTCTGATATAATCTCAGAGGACAAGAAATCATCCGTTAAAACAATAATAACCATTTTCATTGAATAATATATGGTTATGTCATCAATATAACAGCGATAATATAAATCCGTTCTTTCAGTTTGTAACTCGACAGCCCACATTGTGCGACTCGCCTTCGTGTCGTTAAAATGTCAGCGTTTTTTCTCTCAAACGATGCTAATTGCTTATCAAATCTCACCATAGTTCACATATAAGTAAACAGAAGCATCAACTGTTTGACACATTAATGACTTTACCCTTTATTTTCATCACATCGCTCAGCTAGTTTAAATGTCAAGTTAAATAAATTAACGTTTGTTATCTTAATGTCATATGTGATACAGACACCTAACATCATGTTTGAAAGCTCGGAGATAAAAAACAAAAACAGATATCCATTGTCAAACAAATCTTGTTTGAAGCGCGTAGTCTGTCATTATATAAATTGCAAGAATTAAGTTGAATGATTTCCCTTGATGTGTTGCCTGCTGAAGGAATGTGATTACAAAGGATTTCGAGGGGCTGGAAAATTATTTGGAGAATAATGCAAAATAGTAAAAAAGTCAGTGGGCACACAGGAGCAGCATCGGTTCTTCAAGGTCATGGAATAACAAACAGTTAAAACCTGTTAAAGCAGGCCATAAAACTTTACTTACACAGCGAAGCAAACAGGTGAACACCTGTTGTATCATGCCATACATCGTTAGAAAAGCTTAGATTCCAACCATGATGATGATGCCAACCATTTCAAGATGAGTTTTGCCGACTCACCGGTAAAGTATCTGTGTGTTTCAGTAGTGCATCAAACGCTAACAAGACCTGTCCTCTCTTATTCACAAAATTCTGTTTGAGATAGCATATTTAGTCCAAAACACAGCTTTTTAGGATTAACTGGTGACAAAATGGCAAACAAATGTGATCGTGGATACCTTTTCATACTTTTATCTCCTCACTTCACAGCAGATGTCCACACCGGAGATGCTGAGATAGCAGCCATTTGATTGACAGTTCATTTGAGCACATATGAGCTTTTATGCCCGCCCCAGAGCCTACAACTGTCAATGATCGATAGTGTATACAAGTAACCCACTCCCTCTTCTTTCTCCTCTCTCTTGAACAACTTAAACGCCAGCCTCTGTATATTTCATGCATCATGTAGCCTTTGAGATTTTCAAATCCAGTAACATATACCATATATATCAGTTTTTAAAGCCCTATACTTGAAAATGACGCACGTTTATGTAATTTGATGCGTTTTCCTCTATGAACAGGCTGTAATTTAACCTATGCACTATTTTATATGCATACAGTCAGTGTAAATAAGGAGATAAAGAATTATGATGAGTTTTTTGCCCGTTACTCTAAATCGGGGTACTCAAATACAAATCTTAAAAGGCCACAAAGGTTTTTTCAATGACTCAAAGGTCCGTGTATTGAGGTCGGTCAGGCCACATGCAATAATACTGTAATATTAAAAAAAAATGTCCTTTTCATTCAAAAGGACAACAAAAATACGAACTAAAATAAAATGTGATTTCCATTTGGACATAAATTTTGACATTTATTTTTGTTGTTCTTACCTCTGAATTTTGAGGAAATGTCTCTTCAAAATTCCTAGGCTTCATCTCATAATGCTGTTTCAAATTGGAAATCTTCATCACAGCTATAGTCTCCTGGCATATTAAGCACATGGGTCTTGTGCTGGTTGGAGGGAGAATGAATGCAAATTTCAGCCCATTCTTCTTTGCATTGCCGATTTTCACTGTCCACTTTTCTAGGCTCCTACAGCCGGCAAAATGTCAATTTGCAAACTGCTCCAAAAATGAAAGTGAAAGTTAAAAATTGCGCTGGCAGCAGTGAGTGACCCAGCTGTCTGTGTGTCATTGGCATGGAGACAAGTCCCGGTTTACACGTGTTGACCCAACCAAAACACATAGTGAAGGAATAATAGTTTGGGGGTCACAAATAAGAGGCCGGCGGGCCGGATGCGGCCCAGGGGCCACCTATTGAGGACCACTGCTCTAAATCATGGCTATTTGGAGCTCACATAACCCAAAAGTGACTAAATATACTAAAATAAAACAACAAAAAATTAAAGCACTACCACTACCACTGTTTGCAGACGGCAAGAGGTAATGCAGCAATGAGTCACAAAGATAAAAAATAATAATAGGCACACACTTACCGGCTCTGTCAGCTCCAGTACATTAGCCCGATATGTGATGGGACTGCAGTCGCGGGTGTTTCCCACAAGCGTACAAGGTAGAAACATGGGGCCCAAGTCATCACCATCCAGAACATCGACAGTCAGAGTGGTGGTGGCTGTACGGCGCTCACTTGGATAGGGGGCTCGATCCTAGAAAGAGAGAAGGAACCTTTGTTTTATTATTGGATGATATTTGGCTTTTGTATTTAGATATCTGTATCTTCCCGTCTTCAATAGAAAGTGAGCACGACACAGTCGCACTGAACATTATCGGGAAATCAAATCAACAGAACTGCAGGGATCTCTCAGTGCCTTCAAAGGCCGCTTTCTGTTTGAATAACCATGTTCGTCTCCATTTATACCTCATCAAGAGCCGATAAACAGACTTCTAATGCATTTGTAACTGACGTGTTTATTTGGTTATTTTTATTGGATGCCCATGAGCTGATGGCAGGGCGATCATTTTCAGGACTACACCTGATGTAAAGTACACAACACATTTCACGATGAATGCCAATTGCATCGATATCCATAAAATTACATCGATATCCGTTAATATACATAGAAAAAACAAAAGTACTGCACCTTTTTTCTTGCTCTCAACGGCAGATATGTTTTAAAAACAGATATATGTCTAAGAATTAGGGGTGTAACAATACATGTATTTGTATTGAACCGTTTCGGTACAGGACGTTCGGTTCGGTGCACGGATGAGTTCCAGGAACGGAAGTTGCATGTCTTTATTTTCCGCCTGCAGCTACACGTGCAGTCCGTTTACGTCATGGCTAACGCTCGCGAGAAACCAGAGCTTGAAGACCCTCCCTTGTCTCCCTGCTTGGGAACACTTCGGCTTCATGGTTTAATATTGCAACGGAGAAAGACATGTTTCCGGTGTGACAGTTTAACTGGTGTTCATTTTAACTGGTGAGGGTCCCAGGTGTGCTGGAGGTGTGGTTTGAGAATCCTGTCTCGAGAGAGAGAGAGAGGGGTCCTCGGCCATGTCCGCTAACCAGGAAAAACATTCCGATCGCCCTGCTCATCGATCCAAGTCATGTATATGTATATTGATTTGGACGTGGCTTGAACACTACTATTCCACACGGAGATGCCGAGGGCTGCGACCTGCAAACCACTGTTAGACGAGCGCTACAGAGCACAGTGACAGTGTAGGTGACTGTGTCGATGCCTGTCCAAAAAAACGTGACTGTCAATAAATTGTCCATAAGTGCATATTTTCGTCCTTATATCTTCGTAATGAAAGCCTGTACTCACAAATGTGGAGTCAATGTGGACAAGTCTTTCTGGCAAAAAAAATATGAAGGTTGAGTAAAACTGAGCCGGGCTACATGCTGGAACTGTTAGTGCTGCACTTTACTTGTGGAAAAGTTTTGTTAAAAGCCTTTAACAAGCTGTGAGGAATTTATATTTATAATATTTAATTTCATTTCATATTTTGTTTGAGAATATTTTACTCATTGGAAAGCTTATTTTATATATATTTTATTTATTTATTTATTTATTTATTACCAGGCAGCACTTTACAACAGTATTCTATTTTTTTACATTTTATTTTCATATTTTGTATGTTACAATAAATTGTTGGTTTATAAAAGTTCTGAATACACATAAAGCAAATTTATGTTTTGCATTTTGTTCCCATACTGTACCGAAAATGAACTGAACCGTGACCTCAAAACCGAGGTACCTATCGAACCGTGATTTTTTTTCCCTGGTTTATATGTGGCCAGCGAGGCCAGCGAAAAATATCCATTCAACTACTTGACAGGAAACGCAGATTACTGGTCTTGTATTGAAAGTAAAGCGATTCAAAAACTTTTATTTCTGCTTAGGCATGAAAGTTCAGTCACTCTTTGGTGTACTCCAGTGCCACTGTCCGTTTGTTGATCCGCTTTTTGCTGAAATATCCGCCATTCAATTACATACAAAAGGAAGCTGCTCAGCAAATTCACAGGAAACACTTTACAGGCCTATTCATCTGAATGGTCAACATAACTACTGTGTTTTCAGTTTTTATTTCAAGATGATTAAGATACACACAAACCTGTGTTTTATTGTTGTTATTTTGCAAAACACTCAGGGAATCTACGGGAAAACTGGACTTGGACTAATCAACGCGATCACCGCCCTTTAGGAAGAAAAACCATACAGATAATGACTGCTCCTTCAACTTTGAGCAAGACGTCTGGACTGCAACAGATTATATACAGTAGCTGTCTCTGCATACCAGGCAGTACAGTAGGAGATAAACACTTTGTTTAGAAGAAGCAGAATATATCGCAATTAAACTCTGTGTTCCATAAAAATTAAAAAAAATAAAATAAATGTTTAAACAAGATAGGAAGCATAACACCTTAATTACTTTATGTTTAACTCAGCTCCTAACTCGTATTTAATCATATTTAAATTGAGTGTTTCTCTATCACAACATTACATTATGCTCTCCTTAGTGTCAATCATCTCACGGTAACGAAGCGGAGGTCTCTGCATAAAAAAATAATCTCAAAATATAGTGCCTCACACGCTTCATCGCTACAGCCATGTGTTTTGTAAGGCGTCTTTCATAACCATGACAGCCGTAGTTTCAATAATCTAATCGTACGCATTGACAAGTAGCAGAGAAAATGTGCACGAATCAGTGACAGCAGCCCAGCAATGCCTGTGTGGTACCAGTGTGGGATAGTGTGGCTTTACTGTGGGCAGGAGCAACCCACACTAATCCCATTTGGGTTCTCCCTGTCGGTAGACCCATGGGGGACCCACAGCAGTTTTGGCCTTTGGAGCACCCATGAGGGTTTTTACCTTTTAAAGCAGAATACATATGGTTCCTTAGCTGAACAGATGAGTCTACGAGGCTGAATAACTTAATTCAAAAATATTTCACAGACAGTGAAATAAATAACAACAATAACAATGTTGCTATCTGAAGTGGCACAAAGCTTCTGGTAACAACTGCCTGTTAATTAACTTTCTTTGGGTAGCTGAAGGCGCGACCGTCTTACTGTGAGAGGACGCTCGACTTCAGCCTGACCCTCACGTCCCCTGGAGGACCTGTAGACTTGAAAGATTTAGAAAGAGCTTTTTTTTTTATATACAATTTTTTTTTTTTTTAAAAAGGTGCATATTTTCTCAGCATGGCTGATACAAATCTCTTCCACATGTAGACCAATTTAAAGTTGAATTTAATGTTTTTTTTTTTGCATTTAGCAAAATAACACCTAATTAAAAATTGACATGTTCACACGGTCAATGTTGGCTAATAATATCCTTAACTTCTGCAAATGAATAATAGCACCGCCTGATCAAAGACCTGCAGAGGTCAAATACGTCCATGTTTGGGTGTAATACTGTATCATTTTCAAGTAGTTTATAATAAGAAGGCTACAGCGCTAATTACGAGTGGCCCGTTAGCGTGATGCCTGTTTTAACTTTTCTCATAACCAAACTGCGATGGCACATGTGTCGCAGTAACACGGCAACGGCCGTGGTGTTTTTGGAACGGTGATATACTTCGTTTTGGAGACGCGCATACAGTCAACCCATTCAGTTGTTAGCTATAAGGATGTGTTTTGCACCTCCCAAAGGGCTGCCAAGGGTTTTTTCCCCTTGGCTGCACCTCTGTGTCTTTGCTAAGAATTTATATTCGGCAAATTCACCCTCAAAACACTCATATATCAATATTGTATACACATGAATGGCAAATACGTTGAGCTTTCAAGCAGTCAGAAACCCATTAATCTTTCAGTGTAGCGTTGACTTTTAATAATGCTTTCAGGGTAAATGGGCCTCGAGACAAATTAATATTTTGCCAGAATACTTGGATGAGAACTAAGAAAGGTTTTCCTGTCATAACAAAAACCTTAATTGCGCAACTTAAACAATTTCCTGTCATGCCTTAGTTTAGATCCTTCAAACGTCCACCGCCGTTTCCCAAGAGCCTGTTTTTGCGTCGAGCGAAATAAACTTTAACATAAGCCACCTTTATGAATAGAACAAAGAGTGCTGTGGAATAAAAAGGAGGGAAACATTTACATTAACAAAGACATTAGTGATAATTAAGGATGCACTTAAAGCTCTCTTAAGGCTGACTCAGAGCAGAAATGGTCCGAAGGCTGTGTAACAGCAGTGTTATCCTGATGATAAAGAAAAATTCATAAGCATAACAATACTCTCGGCTCCAGACTACACTCCCACTCAATCAGGAGAGAGTTTCTCCAGACATCCCTCACGACAGGTCTCAGATGAAAAACATACCTTTTCAAATCACTTCTATATTTTATAAATGTGTGAAAAATACTATAGTTAGCTGCTGAAAGCTCCACAGAGACGTGCAAGCAGACAAACACGAATACAAGAAAAGAGAAACCACTTACGTTTGCTTGTATGATGACCAGGTACCGTGTTATCTCCTCGTAGTTGAGTCTTTCTCGGAGAACTACGGCGCCGAACAATGTCAGAGGGATGTCAAAGGTTCTGTTTGTTGTCTGCAACACACACAGATACATAACAAACACAAACGTATCAAGTCAGTCACAGGGGCAGCAGTCACATTTTCACAGTTTTGTAGTATTCCTCACTCAGGCTGCCAATAATAAATTCATTTTATTCTGAGTTGAGATGCGAAAGACTGACGAATCTCTATGAGATCGGTAATATTGGAACGAGAAAGCAAAAGAGATGTTAAGGAGTGAAACAACAATTGGCCTCTTCCAATCTTTGCAGAAATGCCCCCCAGATTTAAACGACCTGACTCCACTGTCGGTTTCTCCTCTCTGTGGAGCTGTTGGTTAAACTCTTTACAAAAAGGCTTCTTCGATCTCAAAGTCCGTTTTTCAGTCTCTGCCTGGTTCCTCGAATCTGTTTCTCTATGGAGCGTTTGCTGCAGCTAATGATGAAGTTGATCTTGTTTGGTTTCCGCACACGCTCGATAAACAACCAGCTCTCAGCTCTTCTGAGATGGGCTGGATGTCTAGTTGAAGGAAAAAAGAGCCTCAGTGACCTCTACAGCCTCAAGGTTCGTCTCTCTGTGGTGTTCTTTGTTGAGATCTCTCTTTGTTGCAGTGAAGACGGTGATGAGCATCCACCTTTCGGTTGAATGTTTTCTATTCATGCCCTTCGGTTATTTAAGAAGTTCTTCCACTGTTGAGGGGCAGGCCAGCTTTTCTCCGCTCATGGAGAATGTGAAGCACGGTCTTCCGCTCCTCAAATTTCCAGGAGCATGGCCTAGTGGTCCCTCGGCTGAGATCAGGCCTCCTCGTCTCTGGAAGGAACCCTGATCTAACCGGGATAGATGTTAGAGAGGCCAAAACTGTGTGCAAGTCATCCATCCTCAATGCTTTTGAATAAAAGAAAACCTAAAAATAAAACAAAAAAGGGACACTGTCCACACATTTGTCATCGTTGACTTGAATGCGAAGAACACACAGCGCCCCCGTTCTTCATGTTTCAGGTGGGGACATGAAACTGCTCAACGGCAATTGTTGAGAAATTGTGAGGAGGTCAGAAGAAGCTTTGGGTGTGGTACGTGCAAACAGTGCAGTGCCAAACTTTTTTCACTGCATACCACTGGTATTTTTCGGGTGGGACTGACCCAAAATTAGACCTTGCTTCATTTCTTACCGACACCAGACACCTCCTTCAAGTGTTTCTCAGCAAACGTCAACACGTCAACAAGCATCTTCGCGGCTCATCAATAGCTTCTTAAGGAGCTGTGGGAACCGTTGTCAGTAAAGACCTGTGGCTCTCCATATTGAAGTTGCGTAGAACATAACATGCCATAACAGATAACATACCGGGTCTTTAGGGTTGTACTGAATGGTGTACTCTATCTGTCCGTTGGGACCGTCGTCGATGTCTGTTGCCCCGTTGTTCCCCCAGAAACCGGAGAAGATGGTGGTTCCTACTGGTGTCAGCTGGAAACAAACACAGTCAATTTTAGTCACTTTGTCTACAAGTTTGCACGCTTTGACACCAAACACTTTCACACTTTGTAGCACTGACATCAGACAGCTCCTATGTTGTGTTGTTGTTTCTTGTCTTGCTGACAATGTCATGCAAACATCTACTGTCAGTACTTAGTAGAGATGAGGGAGGGACACATTAGAAAACACTACGCGCCTGGCCTTAAGAAATTTCGATCCTCCACTGTCTCTTCAAAACAAACAGAAAAATGATTTGCAGTTTTATGTTTATTGTGCTCGAATGGGGGTTTGAAAAGGAAGATCAGCTTGCAGCTGTTTGTGTGCTTTAATTTGCTCTGGAAATAAAAACACAGGCGGCATGGTTTGTCAAACTTTCTGTCTGTAGTCGGTGCCCCAGTCTCTCTCTCTGTCACCACTGTGAATGTTTGTTACACCTCATTGCCCCATCAAATAGAAATTTTCAGATAAAAGTGGGCCATCGGGTGACAGGAAATCATGTCGGGTATGTTAAGAGTGCTTGTCACTCTCAGAACAAAAACAAGTGCGTGTATCTTTATTTTGGCGTTTGATTTCAGTGAAGAATAATACGAACTAATAAAAGCAGAAGCAGATTGGACAGATGCCTCACCATCATAAAATTATGCCTTAGTGTCACAACAGAGACAGCAAAGACCTTGAAGGTGTTGTTGGTAGTATGACACCTTCCCTTTACATGATTTGAAAATAAGCAATCTAATTATCCTGTCACAGACAATTCTGTCAATCCAATATGTCACAATGTGTTCTTCTTGATATATTCTTACTTTGAGCATGATGTACTAGTTAAGCTATGAAGTGCATTATCATTATTTATTAGAAAGAATTTCGCTCAATCACCAGCTGGTATAAAACACTTGTGATCCATCTGATGTTAGGGTTTTGGATCCCTCCCCTGTACACACAGAAAGCAAGCTTTAAATGAGCTGATGTCCAAAATTGAAAAAAAAAAAATCCAAATGTGCGAACAATGAAATGGTAGGTGACGAAAACTGGCACCAAAAAAGCAGGCAAGGAAAACACCAAAGTAATACAAATACAGAGGAAAACATGAAAACCACTACAAACAAATCATGAACACAGGCAACACACAAGGGACGGGTGAAAACAAACGGCATCTCAAAGAAAAAACGTGATGTCAATGTTCGACATGTTCGGGGTGGCTGTGGCTCAGGGTTAAAGCCAACACTTTGTTATCGGAAGGTTGCTGGTTCGATTCCCCTGGTCTGCATGTTGAAGTGTCCTTGGGCAAGATACTGAACCCCAAACTGCTCCTGATGTGCCTTGGTTGGCACCTTGCATGGCAGCCACCGCCATCGGTGTATCAACGTATGTATTTATAACCCTGATTTTCACTGGGAGAAAGTCTAACCTGACAGTTAAACACTCGCCAAAAGTACATGACAGAAAAAAAAAAAACTTTGCCAGCCACAAATTGCGTGGTGTATTTTCAGTGATTATGTGTCAAAACAGAAGTCTAATCTCCCAACGGCACAAGAGAAAATTTTGAGATTAAGTTTAATTTAGCTGCTGCTCCTGTGATTTGTTACATCATTTCCCTCACCAGGGTTATCTCTGCCTCCCACTGATACAACAATGGTCTTCAGAACATCTCATGCTGTCACTTTGCCGCTTCTCGATACAGCTCTAATGAAAACAACTGCAGACTCTGGCACCTGTGCCAACTCATGAAATCAGCCACAAGGATCACCTTGTCCCCGGAAACTACCACTGTGGATGCATAAAATGTGTCCTAGACCTCCTCATAAATAACCGTACTGCCTCACTTAATTTGTTCGCTGCAATTTCTTGCTCTCAATAATTGCTAGTAATGGACAACTAAAAGCAGGTTTGATGTAAATGAAGCAGGATGAACTCTTCAGTCACTCTCTAAATATTGAATTTAAAGCATTAGGATGGAGTTCTGGGAAGCAACAGGAGTGCATTAGACAATAGCTGTCTGTCTAATGAGCAGACCGGCACTGACATCTTAATTATTGCCCACGTCAGAATAAATGTATTCACTTTTTTTTTTTTTTTTTTTACAAATTACTACCGGCACATTTACCTTGGCCTGGAACAGGAATCAATTTATAGTTTTTTTTTTTAACGATGCATCTCCTAAATTGTATGGTGGTCGTCGAGGTGACCGTAGGAGAATTATTTTAGGAGGAGTAATGAGAAGCTGGAGACCTGTAAGAGGTGGTGGAGGAGGAGGAGGAAGAGGAAAGACAACCAGAAATATATAGAGTGTGGCAGCGGAAAGGTGGAGAGGTTGAGAAATGGTGGCATAATGAAAGCTGGGAGTGGTGAAGGGGGCATGGAAGTCTGGGGGGGGCGAGTGAAGGGAGGGAGAGCTGCAAAAACAGAGAAGAGGCCAAGAGAGAGGAGGAGAGAGGTTGAGAAGACAGATTGAGTTGGACAGGCTGTGGAAGACTGTATAATGAGATATTCTACTGGGTACGCCTAGGTCTGTGCTGGCAGCAGGCTACATGTATCCTTGTCCAGTTTAAGTTTGAACCGCTCCTAGTTAAATTCTGCTCCCCCAGAACTACGAAGGACATGCGAGCTGCTGGGATTGGCATCTTAAAGACTATTCTGGAAGCCTCGGGAAAACAGATCCTTTTGCCTTGGCTGCACAAAAAAAAAAAAAAAAAACCTCTTTCTGCTTTCAGTGCTGCCCTTCAACTTCGGTCTGACAGCAAAAAGAAAAACGCCTCGTACAATATCATTCGTATGCAGTACGCAGCTACGCAAGGGGACATTTCTGAGTGCAGGTGGTTGCTGCGTTGTTAGCCTCACACCTGACCGCCAGAGCAGCATGGGGAGTATTTCAGTACAGTACAACTGATCTATTGTACTCGTGCTGAACTGGCCCTACACTGCCAGAATATAATATAGGCATTCAACATTTCTGCGAAAGACCTACTCGGACGAATTTGTCATCATATTAACATGTATATGATCTGACTATCTATCAAGCTGGGAGGTGAAAGGGTTGGTGGGTTGTTCAGCAGCGAGGCGGCTGCCAAGCCAGAGACCATTGTTCAAGAGGGCATTTTGACATTTTTAAACTAGAAACCACAGGATATTTTTGACGAAACGTTGGGGCATTTTTTAAGCTGTGTTACTGTGTGTTCATGTACTGTCGGAATGACCGGAAAAAACATTTTTTCCGACTCGTAAGATTCGCGTGAATGCCCTCTCAAATCATAACAACAACTTGGATAAAACGGACGAGCTGAGTTCACGTCACAGGATGCTGAAACATGGCAGACAAAGGTAAACACTGGGTTAATGACAAGAAACTTTTACCAAAGTCATGAAATTGTACAGTCATTGCCACTCAAATACTGGAAACTGCAGTTAACGTGTTGTTTAAACACCTGAGGCAGTAAAATGTGAAACAACTTCTTTTTGGCGTCCATGTTGCTCCCACATTCCAACATGACACACACGAACACACCAAAGTCAGAGGAATGTCTTCCAGGCTTGGGAAGAGGGACCATCCTAACCAAGTGGTTTTCGTGCCTAGACCTAATCGGACCATGAGTACATCATTGCCACAAAACCAAATAAAACATTTGAAACTCAAAAAGGTACAGCATAAAGACATGTGAAGTTTTAACACATCCCTGGTGCAGAAAACCCACAGTGCCAACCTTTCTTCCGGCACTTGGGTTGGTAGTGGACTGTACTCTCAGACCCATGAGAGCTGTACCTGCCACCGTGAAAGACAGCAGCATTGCAGGATAAGTGCAATAAATGGCTCCTGATTTATGTGAAAGGCTGTAAAGTATTTCCACCACACCGAGTTTAATGACGTTTCTTTTTCCTTCACTAGATCTATGTGAGAGACAGAGGCTGTGTGCGTGTGTGTGTGTGTGTGTGTGTGTCACTGTGGATGTTTGTGTTTACCTCACTGACAGCGACGTAGTATCTCGGCTGTTGGAAGCTCGGCGCGTTGTCATTGCGGTCTCGAACAACGATGCGGACTTCGTGTAAAATCACAGTTCCTACCAGCTCATTGGTGCACTGGACCTGCACCACGATGGACTGAATGTACGAGGGGGGCTGACAAAAGAAAAGAAAAAGAAAAAAAAAATATATGGTTAAAAAACTACGAGTGTTCAGTAATGATAAATAATAGGAAACTAAATAAAACAAAAATAAAACCTAGCACAGACCGCCCGCCTCTTTATGTTGCACTTTTTGTGCCAACTCAGACTCTCAGGAACTTCTGCTGGATTAATTTATAGGCAAACACAGCAGGAGCCTGGTTGCTTTCCAGTTGAGATGAAGCTAAAACTTTTTCCTCGCAAAAAGTAAATGCTGGAGAAAGAGAGAGCCGTGCCACATTTATCCTCTGTACTGTAAGTGGAAAAAAGTAGGACCTAAGAAAACAGGAGGTATTATCTCCATCTGCTGAAACACTACACCTACACAGTAGTGGTGTCATGTCTTTCTATCTTTCTGACATTGAGCAGTCAAATCAACATGAGCAAAATAGAGCACAGATGAGAAGACACTGCAAATACAAAAACTGACTGTGATAATAGACTAAAATAAAAGTTTAGTTGCCTTACATCTCTATCCAGAACCCGTCCGGTGCTGTTGAGGTAAAGGGCTTGTTTTGAGGGGTCAAGGATCACCCAGTGGTCGTAGTTATCCCTTAGGGACAGAGAGATGGTACGATCCGGACCCTCAGCCACTCCATTTATCTGCATGTTCTCCACCAATAACGTTCCTGGGAATATAATACAAACAATCATGAAGGGAGAGCTCCTGGAAATAGAGCATGATTCAAGTAACTTCTGCAGCAAAATTGTTATTGGACTTTATTAGCGAAAGAAAAGGAAATAGAAGAGGACTCTTTGCTTTCCTTGTGTCCTCAATAAATCATATATCGGGGAATTATAGTTAGGTTGAAGCCAAGGTCAATTAGATGGAGAAGCACACAGCCGGAAAAGGCAGAGAGAGTAAAAAGCATGTGGAACCCTGCGAAATTAAATTAATTATTGCAGATACGATTTGGGGCCTATTCTGTTTGACTTCTGTGTAGCAGTACCTGGAAGACCAACTGGAACACAGGATAAAAATTTCATAAAATTTGATACAAAAAACCAACAACATACACAGCAAACGCTTTAATGAGTTCAACGCTTCCGTCTGCATGATTTTTCACAAGAAAAACCCTCAAAAGAAATAAAAGTAAACATTTTAATAAGGCAGTCAGCACGGACGGAAGAAATCTTCCATTTAACATAATCAACCGTGGGCGAAGAAGCAATTTTGAAAAGGAACAGAAAAGGGAGAGGCTGAGAAATATAAACAGCAAGACGAGACACGATTTAAATAGAAGGTGTCAGCTATATATTTTCAAGAGTCGCATGTTACATCACAATCAACACAAAGACAGGAAGGAGGTAGAGTGGAGGAGAGTACGCTTTTCTGAGAAGGTAAGTTTTGGTAATTATACCGGTAATAAAGACAACGTGCTGCGGCCAAACAACAAAGTTTAGAAATTATTTTCATTAATATCTTTAAATAAACAGTTTATTCATAGCACCTCTACTTCTGATTGCTCCATTATGATTGCGCTGCCCAATGTGTTTCTGCATCAGCTCTGCCGGTGTTTTTCAAACCACCAAGATGGTGACTTTTGTGTAGTTGTGACATCACAATCTTAAGGAAGTCCTGAGGGCTTGCTTAAAGGAAAAGTTTTCCAAGTACGGCCGTGTGCATTTCTCTGACGATTGAGTGTTTTGATACTTGCACAGTATTTGCTTCAACGTGGAAATCACTCATTATACAATATTGTTATTTATACTTGATAAAGTTCCAATGCTAATTTGTGTGTTTATTCAGTTTCATAAACTAATGCATGCTCTTGTGGATGCAAATACACCAGCATACCCTGTCAGGGGTCATTTTAATTTGTGAGAATGGGAAAAAAAAAGCACCTAAGAAGCAACAAACTTTAATCACTTGACTCTGCTCCAAATACTTCTGAGACCCATTATCAGCCCCTACGATGTAATGCAGCACGTAGGGCCTACGTGCTGCATTATTAATCAAAAACAACCATCATGAGCCAGAAAAAAAAAACTTTCCTCATGGCACATTGTTACACGTTGAGACACAAACTCCTTTACACGCACCCGCCGTTGGTTTGTGAGTGGAGAAAGAGATTGCTGAAGAACTTGGCATCTGCCCTTTAACAGATAATATCACACATAGATCAGTACTGACGAACACATAAGCAAACTGGCATTGAGGCCGCTTGTCCTCTAGACACAACAAACCACAGTGTGAGTGTGTGTGTGCGCGTGTGTGTGTGTGTGTGTGCGCGTGTGTGTGCGCGCGTGTGTGTGTGATATAAAGGTAGATGAGAAAGACAAAAAAATAAAGACATATTTGAAAAAGTTGAGGACTGTGCGTGTGCGCACACGTAGAGGGAAAGTGAAGTTTACGAGACACACGCACACACACATAAAACAACACTTGCCGCTGACTGATCTCATATCTGATCTGCCAGACATAAAATTGGGTCATGGCCTCCTGTGCTACCATGGAAACCGTGTCAAACGCCTCGCTGTGATTCGCTGATGTTAAATAAACGGGGGAAATTTAATGAAATTGGTTTCTCTCTATGATAAACGGAAGAGAAAATGGAATTCGTTAAGGGAGTTTCATCCCTTTCCATCTTCTGGCTTCCTCTCTTCTGGCTTTCTGCTTCTGTCTTGTAAAATTTTTATTTTCCATTTTTTACAGGCAAAGAAGAAAGAGAGGGATAGTACCCAATGGATAGTTTCCAATTTAATTCCATGGACCATCTAATACAAATGGGCTCTTTTACGCGGTGACCTCACCTCATAGGAAGTGTGACTGAATACAGCGAAGAGCCACACCTGATTAGCTTGACCTGTGTGTTAAAGCATACAGGCAGAATGGCGAGGGGGAGCACGCAGCAACGTGGACGGCGGAGGGGAAAGATGTGTCCAAGAAACGGTTGCGCAAAGAGCAATTGGAGGGCAAGAAATGAAAATGAGGTAACAGGGGAGACTGAGGTGAGGAAGATTGGGTTGACTGAGGGGCTGATAGGAAGGGAAGAGTAAAAGGGAATATCAAGAGAAAATGAGCATTGCGGCGGCGCATTAATATAATTTTTACAGGACATTAGCTTAACTGAATGTGCCCCGGTGTCAGCCAGGTTACACGAGCCATGGACTGAAAAAGTACTCAGCGCATCTGCCTGCTATGTTGGCTCTCGGAGGGATTCAAGGAAAACAAGAATATACAATAGAACTATAGAAGTAATGTAGTGAATGCGTGCTGACATAACTGAGAAAATTTAACCACGGAAATTAATTCAGTGTCTGAGGTGAGGTCACGTTGAAGGGAAAGATGAGCTGCAAACTACGATCAATACCTTTTCACATAGACAATGCTTCATAGCACTACTCGGAGGTGAGGGTTGAACGCTCGATCAACTACCGCTCTCCTCCACGGTTTCCATCAGTAGGACAGAGACGGACAGCAACTTTCCTGTCTTTGTGTCAACTTCGAGTGAAAAAGATCTTAGAACCACACTACACACCGCCCTACATACTCATTATTACCAGTCCGTTTCACTCTAGACCGGGCCTTCATTTATAAAATGAACATCATGTTGAACTAGTGATCTTGGGGAAAGCGAATTACAAACCCTAACCCTGACCTTAATCCCCTAACCGTAACATAACTCTGTCAAATGTACTGTATATGTAATGTTTTCAAGTAGAATAATTTGAGTTTTTCATAATTTAAACAGTGTTAAAGTAAGAAATCAATGAGAGGTAGGGTCATTTTTTCATAAGCCTAGATTAAATGTGCTTTTTTTGTTGTTGCAACCAGTGGGGTCGCCCCCTCCTGGCCTTTGGAGAGAGAATGCAGGTTTCAGACCCAGAAGCTTTGCACACTAGGGCTGTCACTTTTTATTCGTAATTTGAATATTCGTTCAAAAGTGGGGGGAAAAGTTCTTATTCGAATGTAATGTCAAAATGTACACAACAAATAAGCGCAAAGGTCCGTTTGAAGTAGTTCGCCTTGTGATCCTGCAGAGGGCGCTCTAAAACTTCACTATCCGCTTGACCTATTGCACCCCCTATTGACCCTTGACCTATCAATTCAGCTAGTAATATTATGTTGTTTGCTAAAAAAATGGAGGACCCTAGCGAGCAAAGCCGTCCTGAGCGGACAATCACGACACCAAAGCATCTGAGAAGTAGTGTATGGAAGTATTTTGGGTTCTACACCGTAGATGGAAAAGTAACTAACAAAGATAAAGATAAGTCTGTCGACTTTGTACAAAGCAGCTGTCTTACTCCACAACGACAACAAATCTGCGGACTCACCTAGCTTACAACCTCGTAAGCTAATGTTAGCAGGTGAGTGTACAATTGCACGCATCTTAGACGGACATCGGCGATAATGAGTCAGTGTTTTGTTCAAAACATTGGTTTACGCCGGCCCCAAGCGACCAGGAATCTGTAATTCATATCAGCCATCTGACAAAAACAAGTGCAACTACATCCACCACCTCCTGTGTTGTCTTGTCACCATTTTCTCAAGAGGGATGAAAAGAAGAAAGCTCATAAAATAGAGCCACAGAAAAAATAATCTAGGTACGAGGCTTCTTACAGCACACCAAATTATAGATTTGGTCTTTCCATTTCATTGAGTCTGGTAGTCTGGTAGAGGTTAATTAATGTTTTGTGTTCACACACCATGTGGTAGAGGCTTACTGATAACCCTGTCCACCATGGGTGAAGAGTTTCCACCGGCTACAGCAACACTGAGGATCATCTTCGATCAAATGAGAGAAAAATACCAAGCCAGGCACATCCGGCAAATTAAATTAGAATATGTACAGTGTATGTTAGGAATTAATATTTTAGAAAAAGGCCGGTGGCAGTCCTGTTTTTTCATTTCATCTGAAAATTGTAGTTAAAAGGTAGGGGTAAAAAAAAAACAGAAGGCGAACAAGAAGCCTCAGGTGTGTTTACCAGAAAAGAGGGAAGGAATTTGTACCTTATCTTATCACTGGCGCTTTTGGCAGCTCTAATTTAGTCTTTATGACCAGATTGAGGATTGTGTCATTAAAAATATGAAGACATTTTTTGTATTTCCAAATTTATTTGGTTTCCAAACTCCTACAGCATCTTCAGTGTCATGCTAGATTATCATTTACAGTGGAAGCCTAATAATGTTAGAGCAGTGAGTGAAGGTGACTGCAAACCATTACATGGAATTTTTTATGGTGATGTAACATGTATTATCTGCAAAATGATACATTTAATGCATGAGGGCGTACATTATGGTATTGTGAAGAGCAGAGACAGTGTGTGTGTGTGTGTGTGTGTGTGTGTGTGTCTGTATGCCACTACCACGCCTATCCACTCATTGTAATCACCCTTTTACTGAATATTATTAAAATCACATGCCTAATTTAAATATTATCTCCTTATATGGCATTTTCCTGAGGGGAAAAATTCTCCTAACTTGTATCTTGTTACTCTACGTCTCTCCCTCCTCTTCTTTCTCTCCCACCACTCTGCCTTCTTTTCATCCCTCGAGTCTCACTCCCCCTTTGCCAACGCAAGCCCAAGATAATCACCCTAAAGCGAGATTCTCTATTAAATCTGTTACACACTCTCGCAGCCACAGAGCAATACGTGGCATTATGCATACAAAGCATTCCGATGCTAAATTATTCTTCGACAGCCCTGTTAGGAAGATTACCGCGTGAACACACACTTGTACTCATGGTCGGCGCACAATGAACAAATCCGCACAAAGATTGACAAACCATGCGCTGCACATATTCTTTCGAGACAATAAGATGCACACATAGTGGGTTTCATCATCATCCAATTGCAAACCACTCTTCTTTTTCTTTATGCACAGGAGTCGACCAATTAGAACATCTTGATTTAAAGCAACCTTAACTATTTTTGCAATTTGTCATCTCCTCTGGGTGTGTGTTTTCTTAGTCTTATAAAATCTTATTTTTGTCCCGCGACTTTCCCAGTTTCAGTTTCGTTTACTCACTTGAGTCCCTCTAAACAATATCCTATCACTGTCCGGCCGTCAAAATCAGGAGGAGGCAATAAAAATGTTGATTTGATCATTTCACTTCATTTAAATGTGTCATTTTCTAGATTGACACACAAAAATGTCAGAAGTACTGCGACGCTCACAGTTCGCATTAATTGTTCTACTTTATGAAACCTTTGCTACCTTTTTGTGTATTCAGCGCTTCTGAAATCAAACTAATTCCTTGTGTCAATGTTGAATTAGCTTAAAATGGAGAAAAAGAGAAATGCAATATTTCATCAACTGTAATACATGTTGCATTTACATATTTTATGTAATATGTTTTTTATGTTAAGTTAAAAACAACCAGGCACTGAAAAATCTGAAAGGATGCACCTCCCCAGTTTTATACAGTTCCAACGTTGATTATCAAAATGATGACTACGGGTTACTGGCTTTCCTCAGAGCATCATTATTGCTCAGAGATTACTCAAGTTTGTCATGAAGGCCTGTGTGTATGCAACCTATTAACCTTTGCACTGAAGCAAAGAGAAACACAGACAATTTCTCATGTACAGTCAACATAGTTGGGTGGATGATTGGAAACTCAAGTCCTCCGCGTAATTACCAGTCCCAGGCCATTGTGTGCATCCAGTAAACACTCTTCTGAATGAAGAATGTGCTACAAGAACACAGCAAAAATAGAAAAAAATGGGACAAATAGGAGGACGGATAGCTTAATAGGATGCATTAAGCCATCAACAGATTCAGACATGCCAGCGGGGTGGATGGAAGGCATTGCTCTCCTCTCTGTCTGGTGTTGCTATGCTAATCTCTGTTTATGTCAGTTAGGCTTACAGTGCTGAGGACTCACAATTTAAAACTTTGTTAAAAAAGCAGACATGGCAAACACTATGACAGGTTAGTAATCTAAAAGGCTGGAGATAAGACGGCGATTTAACCACACAGACCAGCTCGTCTGTGTACAGTTCACCTTCCCCCGGAAGATTTAATGGCCTTCATTGAGGCCAACATGAGCTTTAATTTACTTGTGACCAAAGTAGGGATTAAACTCATCAATTAAATTGTGATACCTCCACGAAAAAACCTCCTCTGAGCATCATATAAACGCACGCACGCACGCACGCACACACGCACACACACACACACACACACACACGACTGCACTTTAACACACTTCTAAAGGAAACTTTGGGACTGTGTTTGTTTATACCCTCTACAGTCTAAAAGGCGAAGCCATCAAACCAGGAAACACTAATTAGCTAAGAATGTCTTTGAGCTAACAGTATGAGCCAACTCCGGAAACAAAAACACAGTTTCCTTTGGTGTTCAGATAAAAAGGTGTCTGAGAGCTCGGGCAGCCTTATTTTTGTTTATCCAGGTGGTTCAAGGCGGCAGAAGACAAGCAAAGACTTTTCAAACATTCAAATCAGGAGTTTATTACAGATAAATGTCCAGCAGCCGTCATTTTTTGTTTAACTTTAGCATTATTTGCAAAACAACCACTTGACACATAACGTCAGTGTCTGGGAAACCAAAATAATTGATTATACATACAAATCTCTGGGTAAAACTGACTAAAAACTCCATATAACCCATAAGATTGTTTTGAAACCAAATACAACTCCCTTCGCTCCCACCAGAGAAAAAGTAGTCATTGGAGCTGATTCATATTAAAGGAGTAATTGGATATTTTGGGACATGTGCTAATTTGCTGTCTCGCGGAGAGTTTCATGAGAAGATCTATTCCACTCTATCTGCCTGTTTAATATGAAGAGACAGCCAGCAGCTGTTAGTGTAGCCTAGCATAAAGACTAGAAACAGAGACACAGCTAGCTTGGCCACTGAGAAATCAGCAAACTGGTTGCAAGTTTGTTATGCTTGTCACAAAGAAAAGGACCCTGGTACAAACGGCAGACGGTTGCCACAATCCTCGGTTTGAAGTGTGCCTCAGATAAACCTTTGTTAACATTTCTCCCTATCCCTCAATCCAAACACGAATCGTGACACCCTACCTCTAGATATGAATGAGCAAAATGTGTGGTCGTGGGGGCAAAGGGTGTATTGGGATTGGGCCTTGGAGAATTGTGTACGGGACTCTTTCTTGGTTGGGTGCAGTGACATGCTGCCTGACTTCAGGAATGCGTAAAAAAAAAAAAAAAAAAAAAAGCTTTCTCCCAGTTTCCATTCTTTATGCCAAGCCAAGTTAACCTCCTGGCTGTAGCATCACATTCATACATGAATTTTACTTTCTTTTCCAACTCTCCACAGGAGAATAAATAAACACATTTCCCAACCTCTCAAACTCTTACTTCAAACACGCCCGATAAAAAATGTCACGTTACTGTGACTTGTTTGTGGTTGTTTATGCTCACACACCGTGATTTAGCACAAAATGAATGACCTCATGTCTCATCTTGCGGGAGAGGGATCAGACTCCAGCTATGACACGGTTGGTACTGAGCTCATGAATATTAATGAGTGCAGGTTACATGCCACGCCAATCAGCGTCAGCTGAAAAGGTCAAGATCACCCGACAGTGTTTGTTTAACAACCGGTAAAGGGTGATGACTATCTTAAAAAACCTTCTAAGGGGTCACGCTGAGGGTTACAGAGAAGCAAAAACAAAAGGGAATACTTTACCGTTGGGGCTTTCTTCATCTATGGCAACGATGGTGGCAGGAGGACCCGATCGAGACAGTTTACATTCTGGGAGGGTGAGAAAAAAAAGGAAAACTTGGAGTTAAGATTGGTATCGGCTGGAGTTTCACTGCTTTATGTGCGCTGTAGAAAACTCGTGAAGCGTGTGGATGACTTCACTTGATTAATGTTAGTATTCAGAAGGATTTTAAAATGGTTGTACAGGAGGCAACGGCACAGTGCAGAAAGTAATAATGGTGTAATTGGATAAGAGAAGGACTGAGGTAAAGGGGTCAGAAAAATGAAGTAAAGTAAAAAAAACAAAACTTGTATAAGCGTAAACAACATGGCTTAGAGACGCTGCGAGGACAACAGCGATAACTACACAGACGTAAGTTAAGGGTTAGATTGGTAGAGCGAATCAAGAGCTTATTAACCCCACTGGTCTCTCTACACTGAGGAAGCAGGCAGAGGAATCATA
>OMLP01039868.1:0-14087 GCA_900302685.1 Spondyliosoma cantharus | reverse complement strand
AAAAATTCAACTCGGGACGATGGGGATCAAGGCGCTGCAGTCGCACGAGCGCTCATCGAGGCATATGGCCCTGGCAAAGGCCAAACGGCAAACTCCTCCTGCTGCTGCAATCCCCGGGCCGGGTCTGCAGGTGCTTCGACCTCAGATCTCCGCTCCGCTGCCCTGTCTCCTCCACTGTCAGGTGCAGCGGCAGCCTCAGGTGAAATAGGTCGGATCGATCTCCGTCAGACGTTCGGTGCTACCGTGACCTAACCTGTATGGCATTTTCACTGTCCTGTAAATAAATGCATTTTCCAACATTTTTCTCTCAGAGTTACTGATTTTTGCGAGTTTGGTCGAGAAATTTGCCTCAGAATGGGCATAAAACTCAAATCTTAGTGGTCTTAAAAAGGTCTTAAAAAAGTCTTAAATTTCACTTGTGGAAACTTGTAGGAACCCTGCTTAGAAGAGCAACCCAGAGCAGACTTACACTGCGGCCGAGAACGGCTCCACAGCCCTCTGTGCCTGAGCCCAACATCAGGAGACCTACCAAACACATTAACACACAGAAAAAAATGCAGGATTGGGGCCTTAGCGTTGGTAAAGAGTGGGCTTTCATTGGAGACTCCAACTTAGCCAAAATGCCTCCATTTGAAGGCACCAACTTAAAAATTGAAAGCTATCCGGGAGCTACATTGGCACATGCTAAAGCGCTAGTCGATAAGGCCACCACCTCCACCAAAGTGGAAAAACTGGTCGTCTCATTTGGATTAAACAACAGCCACCGTTAGCCACCATTGAGGCAGCGGAGGTTAAATTCCCTCAAGCAGCAGTCTGGGTGCCTTTAATCAATTATTCCCGCCATTTACCCCTTAAAGAGCAGTCCTGCCTGGTTCATCTCAATGGACAAATCCAAAAAAACTGCCTCTTCATCCCCAGACTCCCTCCCAAATCCTTTGTAACAGGCAAAGACAACATACACTGGACAAAGGTCACGGCCCAACAAATGTTTGATCACTGGACGGGTTATTTAAAATGCTATCCCCATAAACCTGCATTCTCAGGAGGGGTCAAAAAATCTACTTGTGCTGTCACAGACATTTAAATTAACCCAGGTCCAATTCAAACTGCTTGATAGGGGCCTCTCTTTTATCCCCACCAGAGGGAGCCAGAGCAACATCATTGAGCAGAGCAGATGGGGCCTGCAGGAATATCACAGGAGAATCAAACTCCAGGTGTATTTCCAAAATAAAAAGGATGTGGCTTTCACCCCCTTTACCCACAAATCTGATTCGAGTCCCCCCCCTGTCTAAATTGCCACTAGAGATCACTGACCTGATCCAAGCAGACATCAATTATTTTGAAAACATCTTCCAGCCACTCAAAATCAGGAACAATTTTAACCAGGATGAAATCAAAGCCCTTAAGGAACTGAAAGAAAACAAAAACATCATCATTAAGCCAGCTGATAAAGGCAGTGCAGTTGTTCTCATGGACAGAGAACTTATATATTTGCTGGAAGGCGCCAGACAATTAAAGGATAAAAAGTACTATTCTGTATTAAAAGAACCCATCTATCCGGAAACCAAAAAACTGTTTCAACAAATTATCCAATCATTGTTGAATAAAAAATGTATAAATAAAAAACAGTACACTTACCTGTTGGGGAACCCGATCCCCCGGCCCAGATTATTTTACTTTGCTGCCAAAAAATGCATAAAGAGCCAGCCAAATAGAGTGTCCCCTTTGAAGTTCCACCTGGGAGGCCAATTGTCTCAGACTGTGACAGTGAGACCTACTACACAGCTCAATTTATTGATCACTTTATTAATCCCTTATCTAACAGACACACGGGCTATCTGAAGGACACCTACCATTTTGTCAACACAGTCAAACAGCTCCAGATTCCCCCCAACTCCATCCTCTTCACCATGGACGTTGACAGTTTATACACAAACATGACATGACATTGATGAGGGCATTCAGGCCATAAAGAACATTTTCTTTAAATTTCCAGACAAAAGAAGACCCGATAAAGAACTAATACAACTCCTCGAAATCAACCTCAGGAGGAATGATTTTGAGTTTGACAAGCAATTATATTTACAAACTAAAGGAACTGCTATGGGCAAAAAATTTGCACCGGCCTATGCAAGCATTTTCATGGTAGAATGGGAATCCTCCACCCTGGCAGCCTGTAACAAAAAGCCTTTACATTATTACAGGTATTTGGACGATATCTGGGGGGTCTGGCCCCACTCAGTGTTAGATTTTGACCAATTTGTTCTCACCTTGAACACCCATAACCTCTCCGTCAAACTGAAGTCCTCCACCAGCACCAACATACAAACACATTAGATATTAAAGTGTTCTTCAAAGAAACAGACACACATGCTCTGCTCTTTAAGACCAGTCATCACCCAAAACACACTTACAGATGCGTTCTTAAATCACAACTACTCCGTTTTCACAGAATCTGCACTCACGAAAGTGACTTCATGGCGGCCACAAATACTCTCATCAGAGCTCTCGCCACCAGGGGCTATTCTCGCTCATTTCGGCGGAAGGCCCTCAGCACTTTTCTGGACACAAGGCCAGTGGACACGACGGAAGTAGTCCCCTTTGTCACCACCTTCTCCAGGCCAGCAATCACTCTGTGCAGAAAAATTAAAGGAAATTTCCATGAAAAAATCATTGACCCAGGACACCTGAAAAACCACAGGTTCATAGCAGCATTCAGAAAAAACAAAAATCTACAGGATCATATGGTGGCAGCAAAAATTAAACCCCTAACTACCCCTAAACCCAGAGGCTATGGGGACTTCTTTAAACATGCTACGTGGATACGCAGCCACTTTAATAAAACAGTCTTCAAGACCATGGCATGTGGAAATCCTCACTCCAAAAACTGCGTGTACCTCATCTCATGTCTCTCTTGTGCTGTACAGTATGTTGGGGAGACAAAAAATACGCTTTTACAGCGTTTCACCCAACACCGATACAACATCCTGAGACAGAGGGAAACTCACACAGCTCTTGTCAGCCATTTTCTGGCTCACGGATGGTTGTCTCTCCGGGCCACGATCATCCAGATGGACCCGAACTGGACCACCGCACAGAGAACTTGTGCTGAGAGGACATGGATCAGAAAATGAGAGAAAATACACCCCAAAGGCCTTAACCTGAAATAATAGCTTAGCTGATCCTGAGCAGGATGGCCTGTGCACTGAGACTCATCCACTCTCTCTATCCTAACCCCCCATGACTATGCTAAGTTAAGCTAACCCAACCCCTTACTCTTACCATAGCCCCAACCATAACCCTAATTGTAATTTTTAAGTCTAGCCCCATTTGTGGCACTAACCCCAACCCCTTGAACCTATCCTAATTTGATTCCCAACCCCAATCCCAGCCCCAAACCCTGACTTAACCCGTAAATTGACCCAAGTCGGGTCCAATGAGCCAAGTAGGCCATTGGGGGTTCCGTATATTGCCCAAGAGAGGCCAAATATATATACAAGGTACGTTAATCATAACCAGGTAAAGGATGGAGGATGGGAGAGAGGAAAGGAAGCTAAGAGGGATAAGGATAAAGGATAGTAAGGTTACTAAATTTATTAATTCATACAAATATTATCAATATAAATTCATAGGGGGAATAATTGATGGTTATAAGGTAAAATTGGTTTAAAAACAAGTACATTTAAAAACACGTTGGCTTAAAACAAGTTTAAAAACAAGTAAGTCTAAAAACAATTAAGTTTAAAAATAAGATAAAAAAAACAATTAAGTTAAAAAACAATTAAGTCTAAAAACAAGTTCAAAAGCACATAAAAAACAATTAAGTTAAAAAACTACTAGGTTTAAAAACAATTGGGTATAAAAACAAGTTTATAAAAACAAGTAAGTTAAAAAACAAGTAAGGTCATTGGATGTATAATTTGGAAAGCTTCAATTCACGCAACTAAGGGAGAGTATAAAAGGAAGACAAACAGCAAGTACAATCAGTTTGGCACAGACCGCTGAGGGAGCAACATCTCCCCAATTCAATTATTTAAGGGACACTTACCTGTATGTCGGTAAAGCCTGAAGAAGTCCCAAGTCGGACGAAACGTTGTGAGCGCCACCTAGAGACATGCAGAAGAAATAACAGGCTAACAAACTCAAATAAGGGAGGGAATTATAACAGACAAACATTAAAAGTAGCCAAACTATAAAAAAAATTAAAAAATGGAAAAATAAAAACAACTAAAAAATAAGCTGAATTATACTTGATATAAACATTAATTTAAGGATAAATAATACCTAACTAGAAAACAATTATGAAATTGTTATATAAATACACCGCTAACAAAACCTAAATAAAAGAGACGATGGGGGAGGGGGACTGGCCGTCCATCCATGGGGTGGAGAGTGCACCACGGTTGCCACATGGTGGTGGCCGTTTCTTTCCCCTCACCTAACCCTAACCCCATCAGTATTTTTTATGTAACAGATACTCCCTCTAACCACCTTCGTGGCCAAAAATGCCCCATTGACTTCCATTAAAACCACATTTTTTAATCTCACTGCCATTACAGTATAAAACCATGCATTCTGTAATGTCAGCATGTCATTTTGAAGAAAAGTAGAGATATTTGACATTTTTATTGTATTTCACCAGATTCAACCATTTTCCTATTGTAGGCTGATGCATGAAATTCTTGTATTTTTGCCAGTTATATTATGGAGCCGGTCTGTAGCGGTATCAGTTTGCTGTGAAGAATGTCCGGGATGATTGTATTGAACGCTGAGCTGTAGTCCACGAAGAGCATCCTCACATAGCTCTTCTTGTTTTCCAGGTGGCTCAGCGCTGTGTGGAGTGTGAGGGCGATGGCATCCTCCGTGGACCAGTTTGCCCTGTAGGCAGTCTCTGATGTGCTGGGATACTGATCGTTCAAGCTGTCTATGGCAGGTTTTTTGGGGATGGGGATGATGGTGGAGGCCTTCAGACATGTGGCATGTGTCAGGGAGAGGAGTTAGAGGGAGTATCTGTTACTACATAAAAAATACTGATGCAATCAAATAAATTTTGTTGCTAATCTTTGATATATCCAAGACTCTAATCACCACCAAAGCTCCATCAGCCTACTACTTATTATATGGAAAATAATACATTTTTTGTGGGGTTTTTCCAATAGATAATTAATAATTCAAATAATTAAATTGGCATACGCAACAAACTGGCCCCATACGCAACAAACTGTGATGCACTGTGTATTCTAACACCTTTCTATCAGAACCAGCATTAACGCCTTCAGCAATTTGAGCAACAGTAGCACGTTTGTTGGATCGGACCACACGGACCAGCCTTCGCTCCCCACGTGCATCAATGAGACCGGGAACACCCCACAAGAGCTGCAGTTCTGGAGATGCTCTGACCCACACACATCAGAGTTTGGCCCTTGTCAAACGCCCTCAAATCCTTATGCTTGCCCATTTTTCCCTGCTTCTAACACATCAACATGTTCACTTGCTGCCTGATATATCAAACTCACTAACAGGTGCAGATGAAGAGATAATCAGTGTTATTCACTTCACCTGTCAGTGGTCGTAGTGTTATGCCTGATCGGTGTATGATATCAACTAACTGAGTTGCATACCACAGTATTATGTCATTAGGCAGATGTGGAAGAACTAGGCTTCTTCAAGCTTTTACCAAAGTAAAAGTAGGCTTTAATACTCCACTGCAGCTAAATGTCCTGCATTAAAAACCTTAACCTCCTAACCTTCTCTGTGGAGTTCTTGACCTCTCATAGTGCTATATTCTCCTTGATATGATGTCATGGCTCCACATAACATTACCCTTATGAACATTATTAATATAGTTTTGAGTTGAACAACCCCAGATCTTAGAGATACCATTTCACACTGAGCTAATGATTATCACATGACCTTTGAAATTTGGTGAAATATGCTAGGTAATACACGGTGAAATGCTTCTCTTACAAATTAGTTACATGGCAGTTCCACATTGGATTAAGATCACGGACATCTTCAGGTCAACAGGTAATACTAGTTCATTGTGAATAGGGCTTTACTCTGTAAACTGAGGATTTATTTCCATCAAACCAGAGTTGGTTGTGAAAAGACAAATCAAGACTGTTTAGGTGAGTTTTATGTTGAGTTTGAATGAAGTGTGTTTTATGTTGAGTTAATGAGGCAAGTAAGCTTGTCTTAGTTCACTACAAGAGGGAAACTTTCTTTTGTATTTTCTTTTAGTAAGGAAAATAGGTATAAAAATATTTTACTTTCTTGACATTTTAATTTTGTTGACTCTCAGCTGAAACTACGGGGCTATCAGACCACCGTATCACAAGTAAAATAAGGAGACGGGACGGGCCGGTGCTAGCTGGTTAGCATGCTATCTTAAGTGGACGTCTTTGACATAATGTCATCACTGTTGTTTCTTCACTTTCGGTTGATGTGAGTTCTATTTGTGAATGTTTTCAAACTAAAACTCTGGCCATATTTGAACAAATTGTTCCTTACAATGTTCATACACTGAAAAATAATATATTATGTCCATTTTTGAGAAAGGCAATTGGCACTACTTTTTGTTAATAACTCAATAGTCAGTGTACCTTTCTGCTAGATAAGCGGAACCCAAGTATCTGTGAACTTCCTTAAGATGTTTCATCTCTTCCGCTGAGCATCAAATCTGCATGAATATTTGTCAAAGTTACAATATTGTTGTGAGGTAATACAGTGCAGGCTTCTTCAGTGGGTTTACACTTGTTGTTCCTGGGCTGTCTTCATCAAAGGTGTCGGTGAATAGTTTGATGATAAAAAAAAATCTGCGGAGGCAAGGCTGGGTGGAATGATAGAGCAATCTTTATTGAAACAGATCTCAAGCCTTGTGTCCGAACCAAGGCTGCCACTACCTGGTATTCTCAAATCTGACAAAGTTCTGCCCAATGCTTTGACCTCTGCTCTATCAGAAATCCTGTTGGACCTTCTATCTTAGGAGATCTACAAAAAACACCTAACCTTTTCCCCCTGTGCGGGGCTTTTTGGAGTCCTTCCGATTGTACCTCCCTACTTTTCTAATTGGTCAGTTTGTCCATCTATCCAATAGACTAAAAGGAGGTGTTGATCTGTCCCCCTGCTCATCTCCCCTAAATCACTACATCTGCTACTGTCAATTCTTGGGTCTTGTTGCCCCAGGTGGCCCAAAGGGTCACTATTTCCTTCTACGGAACATAAACGTTTACTCACCATCTGGCATGAAGATAACCTTTAACCTCCACACAGCTGAATAATGCCTCCGGGGACCCTGGACCTGAAAACCTAACACTAGCCACATTCCTTAACTCACTTAAGGAAAAACAATTGGTCATAGTTAAGTCTAAACTAAATAAAATCCTAGATCAGAATATGTTGTGGTCCAGATACCTCACACTTAATATGATATGATGATGCAACAATAACAAAAAGTTACGCAGACTTAATAACTACTGTGATGGATTACAAAACTCAGGCTCAGAGGTTGTTTATTGATTTTATTACAGTGGGGAAATGATTAACAACCTATGGATGTCTGGAACTGTCAGAAAAATGCATCCAAACAAACATATTTGAATATGGTCGGCAAAAATGTTAAGTATAAATGGTGCACAATCACTGAATTACATTTATTTCTCCTCTGCATCATCTTTCTAACAGCACTGGACTCCACGATTAAAGACATAATCAAACATTCAAAATAATGAATAATGCATTAGCCACACATTCATCAACTAAACACAGCATTTATTTTTCAGAACTGTTGCAGAGAGACCTAAGGCCTCAGCTCCTCTCCTGCTGACAGATGCTGCACTTTGTGTGTGTGCAGCATCAGGCCAATATCCATACATCAGTGTCGATCTGCAGAGAGCCTGTCAAGCTATTCTTAGCCTCGGCACACAGAGACCGATGAGAAAAACACAGAACCACTCCTTGTTTCACAGGAAACTTACCAGTCCTCCCTGAGGCGTATTTAGTATTGTAATGCAATGCGGGTGAAATACCATCATTACCAAAAGTACAGTGGAAGGCTGTGGTGCTCCTAGAGGATGGTTCAGAGTGTCAGCTCTAATCAGACCATTTGTGAATGATTAATGTGTGTTGCCACAGCCAGAGCCCTACGAGGAGGAACTGGAAATGGTCAGTATTATTAGGGGATGATATAGACAACATCGCCATCTGATGTGTTTCTATCATAGAAACACACAAACGTGCACCAGGACACAGAGTGTGTTTCTGAATATCATTACTGCATATCTTAACGCACACTACACTTGTGAAGAGACTTGCTGCTGCAGAGTTTTCTCTCTCTCCTGGGAACTCTGTTCAGCCTCTGCAACACAGCACACACACCTTACAGAATATATATGGGCCTACCTATAGAATCTTCAGCAGGCTTTAATGGAGTTTGCACTTTTATACCTTAAGACGTGCTGCTGCAGTCCTCAGCTCAATGGCTCCTAGGCAGAGCATCACACCGCAGTACTGCAGTGTGTGGGGGTGCAGGCAGCAGCAGCTCGCTTAATGATTCACTGCATTGATTTCCTCATTTTGCTATTGACCTTTCATTTCCAGTGCCAGCTCTGAGTCTCGATTGTGACACACACTCACAGAAACACAGACTAAAGAGGAGAAGGAAACTGTACATACATGATTTAGGCACTTGCATGGTGTGTGGAGATACTATAAGATGAGAGCCACAGGAAAGTAGGAGCTATTTCACTACAGCCCTTTCACATTTGGGGTCAATATCTGTCTTGAGTAATCTGATCACGGGTGGACAGCTCTAAGTACAAATGAGAACCCCACCAAGAAACATTGAGGACACATTTGAGATCTGATTACTCAGACCACATTCAGAGGTGGTCTGGGCCTCATGTGAACACATTCCACTCAGATGACATCCTCCGCAAAACAGCACGAAGAAGCCACAACAACAGGCAGAATGGATTACACACCGTCTCATTTCCATGTGGTTCACTGTAATATAAATGACTTGTTTGGACTCTCCTAACCTGCCAATGTTAGCAGCAGCTGTTTGAGAACACATTGTCTATTTCAGCTACTCCCTTAACAATTCATCAGATTTTTGTTGAGTGAGGAGAAGTTATTATTATTTATAATCATATGGATGCTGTAATAATGTGTAGTGATTGACATCCTGACCCACCAAACATCCTGGAAAGTGACAGAGATACGTTTTTCACTCTAAATTACATAATTACATAATCACCATCAATAAACAGGACTCTGTCACTTGCGGGGACGGAGGCTGTTTTCTGGGGGAAAGTTCACTGAAGTCTCGGTCTGGAGGGCTGACCGTCGCTGTGATTTTTTTCAACACAAACACTTGGTGAGTTAAAGTTTTTTGCTGGTGACAGATGCTGTTTTTCGGGCAGAAATGTGATGAAGAGTCGGTAGGACAGGCAGGAGGACAGATGCTTCTCCACGTACAGATGCTGCATTTTTTTCCTCATATAAGTTGCCAAAGACAGTTACAGTTACTTTGTTACTGTTTTTTTTTTTTTTATTGTTGAAATTAAGTGACAGACAAAGTGACATGAGGGACAAATACATCACACCATGTGGACTACAAGTACAGACAGTGGACATAAAGTACAGATAACAACAGAGAGCAATGTAAAGTTATAATGATGTGTATATAGGGAGTATAGGTGTGTGTGTGTGTGTGCGCGTGTGTGTGTATGTGGATGAGAGGCATTTAGTATGGTATTATCTACACGTGTAATATGAAATAGATAGATGATCCAATAACCGTAAATAAGTAAATAAAATAAAACAGTATAAATATGAAAAGAAAAGAAAGAGAGAAAAATACTACTACTACTAATAATAATTAAATAAAAATAAATAAATAAATAATAATCTGCAACATGATATGGCATATATTAACATAATATAATGCAATACAATTTAACCTAATATAATGTGACTAGATAATGTGGGATAAGTTAATATAGTGCAATACAAGACCTTATAATATAAAATGCAATGCAGCATGAAGAGATAATGTGAGATATGATAATGTAATACAGGGCAAATAAGAAACTTTATGATAAAATATAACATGATGTGATATAGCACAATATAATATATAATAACATAATATGAAATCATGTAGTAAAACAGATATACTTATATACACATTTATGTAAACCAATAGATCATGACAATGACCATCATAAGATTAATTATTCTAATTCTAATTAATAATTTATATTGTGCTAATAATAATATATTGCAATGAGGGGTGAGGCCAGACCGGGGCATCAGGGGGGCAAGCACCCGGCCCCAAGTAGCCCGGTCGGGAGCCCCCCACCAGGATCCCAGGCAAAACAGCAGTGAAAGGACCTTCCCCCCCTTGTTGTTGTTGTTGTTGTTGTTGTTTTTTGTTTTTTGAAAGCGAGGCGGAGAGGTGGGGCTCATTAAGTGAGAGAGACTAATCAAGGGTGAGCAAGAGAGGCGAAGTTCATTTGTTATTTAAAGGGGGGGGGGAGATTTTTATGTATGCATATTCAGTAAGATGAATTTGAGCAATTAGGCTTAAATCCGCCTGTTAAATGAGCCAGGGTGTAATGGAGGAGTCTTGAATGTCCAGAACGGTTTCTTTCAGGGTCTTATTTTCTTTTTGGATTGTGGATATCTGGGAGGTGAGTAGTTCGACAGTGATTTGTAGTTGTGTGTTGTCTGTTTGGAGATCAGTTATGTGTGAATTCAAGGCTGGATTTGAGGTCTTTTATTTCCTGGTGAAGCGTGTTGAGAACGTCTAGTTTTCTGTTTATGGATTCGAGTACACTGACCTGTATGTCCGTGGTTTAAAGATCATCAGTGTTGGTGGCTGAATCTTTCTTTTTCCGTTTGTTTGGATTGGAAGTGTGGTGAACCGGGCTGTCATTTTGCATTGCAAGGCAGTAGCAGTAGTTGTCCACGTATTCCTTGAGGTCCTCCTCTCTGATCGCCGTGCGGTATCTTCCTGTATGTTATTCTTTAGTAATCGTGAACTTTTTAGTATATTTTACGTTATTTTTGGTTGAAAAGGCAGGAGAAAAGTTGTGGTCTGATCTAGCAGCTGGGCGCGGCCATTTTTAATCCAAATCTCGTCTCAGCGGTCTCGAGATCTCAGCGCATCTCTCCCGTCCTATGTTACTTTTGTTTGGTCATGTAACGTTGTTTTGTGGGACATTTCTCTTTATTTAGTGTGAGTGAAGGACCTGTGCAGTTGTCTGTCAGACCGACACACCCTCGATACATGACGCCGGCTTATCTGTCCACATTGGTTCGGTTCACCAATACTGCAACTCTGATACTACTTCCAGAGGTTTATCAGCGCCGGAGTGAAATTTCACACTGAGACGGAGGCAGAGAATTGGCGCAGGATCCCCGCATCCAAACAGCAGTGTGAATGGGGCTAGTTTGTGACAGCATGGCTGTACCAGCCTGTCTGCTTCTATGTCTAAAGTGCTAAAGTCTTAACATTTAGCAGCTGTTTGAACACACTGTTTATACTGATTTCTCCATTTACACGCCATTACACAAATACAGTAAACAGTAACCAATAAAGAATAGTTGTGGCTCCAGCCTCCTCTGGGGCCGCAAAAGTCCTGTACACACACTTTAATGTGTAAAATTGGTGGGGTTACCCTTGGTTGGATCAAGAGCTTCTTTCTAACACGGCAGCCTCTCAGTCATGTTGATGTAAAACACACCTGACTGTGGACACTGACAGCCGTCTTCCAGCAGCTTCTAATTCATTGCAGACTTGCTTTTGGTGGTTTTTGGTTGACTCTTGACCATCCTGACCAGTTTTCTCTCAGCAGCAGGTGATAGTTTGTGTTTTCTTCCTGATCGTGGCAGTGACACAACTGTGCCATGCACTTTATACTTACAAACAGTTGTTGCATTCATTTTAACCCTCTACCTTTACAAGCCCAAGTCCAGGGCATGCTGCTGAGAAGGTTCCCCACAGCATGATGCTGCCACCACCATGCTTCACGATGGGGATGCTGTGTTTGTGCCGATGTGCAGCGTCTAGTCTGATGGTCAAAAAGCTCTCATCCATCAGACCAAAAGAACCTTCTTCAAGTGGACATTTGAGTCTCCCACATGCCTTTGAGTGAACTCTAGTGGAGATTTAATGACCTTTCTTTAACAGTGTCCTTCCCTTGTCCACTCTCAGCCAAAACTTTGACTGGTGAAGAACCGAGTAACAGTTGTTGTATGCAGAGTCTCTCCCAGCTCAGCTGCTGAAGCATTTAACTCCTTCAGAGTAGTCATATGTCTCTCATGGTCTCCCTCAGTAGTCTCCTTCTTTACATTTAAATTGTACAATTTCGAGGTACTTGTACTTTACTTGATCATTTTAATCAATTTTCTGCTACTTTATTCTTTCACTCCTCTACTTTCTGGAAGAAATTACTGTACTTTTACTTTTTATTTTTTGATAAATGTAGTTACTAGTTGCAGATTGCATGTATTTATTTTTTCAGCAATTGAATTATAAAAAATAAATCAGAATCTTTATGCAAAAAAACTAATAAGATATTTACAAAAAGCAAACAAGTTTAACGAGTTAAACAGTCTGATAGCTGTGGGGATGAATGATCTGCAGTAGCGCTCCTTCTTACACATTGTGTGTAAGAGTCTGCTGCTGAAAGAGCTGTTCAAGGCTTCCACAGTCTGGTGCAGGGGTGAGAGGTGTTGTCCATGATTAACATCAGCTTGGCTAACATCCTCCTCCCACCCAACATGAGTCCAGCGGACAGTCCAGCACAGAGCTGGCCCTCCTAACCAGTTTGTGAAGTCTCTTCCTGTCCCTGTCCGTGCTGCTACCTCCACTATCTATAGACATATAGATATATATACACACAAACACACACACACGCACATGACTAGTGTCAACTGTCTACATCGTTTGTGAGTGAGATCAAACTTCGACTGTTTCTTCTTACATCTTTCCTTCTATTGTTGCTCCCATCTTATTTTTACCTCTCTGTTGCTATTTCTGCATATCCATTGTCCTTTTTATTATTTTTTCCCTCCTATCTCCCTCTCCATCCTGTTTAAAACTAGAATAACCTCACTGATTTGTTAAGCATCAAAAACGCCTCATTCTCCTGCATCACATGTCTACTGAGGCACCTTTCTAAGCGCAGGGACCTTGTGGTTTGTCTACTGTAGCTGTTTTTTAACATCACAAACCAGCCTCAATCTCAGACAATAAATCTGAAATAAAGATGGGTTGCCAATAAAGGGTATTGGGGGTCAACCTGAGACGTAACACTTCCAGAAGATATTTCATATCCAAACTCTACCAGAAACCTCTGGAAGATACCACCAGAGGAAGCTGCTGAGAAAAAAATGTGTTTGTAATTGAATTAATCTTCTAAAGGCCAAATACTTCTTATAAACTTCACACAGCTCACTAAAATAACTCTCATAACTTGACTCAAGAACAAAGATACATATTTTCCTCATACCTCTGGTGTTATTTATTCATCTAGGATGTTTTGTTATGAGTGGCAAGTTTTTAGAGATGCAGAGAGCTGAAGAGAAGTCTGCCTTCTCTCCAGTGTAGTCAGACTAGATGGCAGAGAAGAAGAACATTATTCAATTTAAATGGATTTTGGTATATGACTGAATCAATGAATAGACACATAATGAGCTTGAACAACAACATTGTGTTATTTTCATCACTGAGTGTTAACATAAAGTGCAATATGAATAAAGAATATTATGATTGCATTGTTCACAAGGCACAAACTTAAATTCAAGTTAGCTATATTCAAGCTTTTTCAGGACTTTTTGTAAAATTTCTGTCTTAAACACATTTGTTTTTAAAATAAAAAACAGCACTTAGTACAGTACATTCCAGAATGTACCACAGAGAATCCACTTCGCCAGTGCCTTTTTTGTCAGTCGTGGATTTACTCATTTTGGCTCTGAGCCCTGTCATCTTGTCTAGTGTGGATTGGCGACACTGCCTGCTGGAAATAGGAGTGTTGTCTGTGCTAGCTGCAACATGTTTGGCTTGAGGTGGCAGCGGA
>OMLP01039867.1:0-20238 GCA_900302685.1 Spondyliosoma cantharus | reverse complement strand
CATATAAATAAAAGCACTGCCTTCATTTTCTCAGTAAATGTCTGCACCATGCGTTGATTCACTCCCGACTAATGAAAAGTCTAAGGCTCACCATGGCGTGTGCAAAGTGCAGATATCTGTAGGGAGCTCTCCTGCCGAACTCCTCCAGGATGAGTCTGCCGGGTGGAGGCAGCTGCAGCGCGGGGAAATGCGCCCTGCACTTCCTCTGGCAGGACGCTCTCGCCAGAAGGTGCCAGTGGACGCGCAGCTCCCGGCTCCCCTCCTCAGAGGACGGCTCTCCGTGTCTGCTGCCGTTACAGTGCAGCGCGCAGTATCTCACGCTGTCTGTAAGGAGCCGGCGCAAACGCAAACTCAAATCCAAATACTTGATGGATTCTGTCCAGTTCTCTGCCGCGTAGCGGTCCAGAGCGAGTCCATACGCGGCGGAGAGAGGCATGAGCTCCTCTTTTGGGAAGTTTTTGAAATTGTAGTTTTCATATTGAGCGGCCGTCATGGAAATAAAGGTCAAACAAAGCAGCGACAACAACAGCGAGTGTCCTTGTGCGCAAAATGCAACCATGATAAGAAAATATCCGACATGTTAGTCCGAGCCTTCCTCTCCTCTCCGCAGTCTGTGCGGTGGTCTGCTGAAGTGCTCAGGGGTCTGTGGGAATTCCGGGATTGGGCCTTTCAGAGGGGACTGTCTCGGGTTTCCAACAGCTGTCACACTCATACAGCCGCGTTTCTTTATTAGGCACAAGAATAGGCGTGCGTAAAAGTGACCGCATGAGCGCATTGAGGTTTATTTTGTGTTTGTTCCCTCTGGTGTTGTTTAATTCTCAGTCATGCAAAGTTTGGTTTCACCCTAAATGTGATGAGGTGTATCTATAAAAGTCCCAGTTATAAATAAAAAGGTCTGGGGCTTTTTTTTTTAGGGGTTTTAGGATAAAGTGATCACATGCTCGGTGTTTTCGAGGAATTCGTTGGAGACGGGTTGTGCGTGCCAGACTGGATGAGGTATTTTTGATCCTTTTAATCGCTCCTTTTAAGCGCTGCTTACTTTTCACGGCATTAATGAAAAAACTTGGAACTTTGGGGCCTCTCAGGACGCTTTACGGCTCCGAGAGGCTGCTCCAGACATCCAGAGAGGCGGATCTCTCCGCGAGCCTACAGCTGCATACAGCGGTGCTGGGCTGAGGAACGATGGCTGGGTGTCATTTTCAGAATAAAAACGGAAGTGGATCATTCAGAGGGAAAAAATCCAGACATTTATTTTCACCAAACAGACAAAAATCCCACCCTGCGGTCGCTCTTTTGTTTTGAAAGTAAAACAATATGCGAGTTAAAGCTCTAATTTCCTTTCTTTGCGTCTTTTCAGCATCAAAAAGCCCCTTTCCGCCGCGACTTTCTTTTATTCTCTTAAAGGAAGTGGCGCTCTCTTGTCGTTGCGGTGAGATTCACAGCGCCTCCCCATTCCCAAACTCCGTCACTCCGTCACTCCTACCCCTGTGGTGAAAAAGTCTTCACACCAACCTGGGGATTGTCCACGTTTACAGCATTCAGACACCGCTGCCCCTGCGTCCACATCTGCAGCCTCGGCCCTTTTCTGCGTAAAAGCGCGCACACGGCTCTAGGCCTCAAGTTTGGCCGTTTTGTGGTTTTCTCATCCTTTCCTAAGTTATTTTGTCCTGATTCTGCAAAGATGTTTTGCTGCTGCTTTGCCCTCGTCCTCCTCACTACGTGGTCGTACGTGGAGTGCAACCCCAGTCCCGTCCTCGGAGATGTAGTCGTGGACAGATACTTCATCCCCGAAGTCTGTGTGAGGGAATCCAAAAGCGGAGACATGGTCCGGTACCACTACAACGCCACGTTTGTCGACGGGAAAACGTTCGATTCGAGGTAAGTTCATCTTATTTTTATTTATTTTTTGTTAATGCATCCGTTTAAGTTTTTTTTTTTTCTCTCTTTGCTTGTCCCTCCCTGCAGAGTTTGTAATTACGCTGCAGAGGGTTGGTGACGCTTTCAGATAGAAGTATCAGAGCTGATAGCCGGAAAGTAACGTTTACAGTGCATTCTTTAAAGATGTAGCCCTCCTCCTCCCTTTTTTAAAAGTTGCCCCACTTCTGACATTTTCCTTTTGTCTTTGTCAACATTTTTTTTTTTTTTTTTTTTGCAGCCATCAGAAAGGAGAAGCCAAGGTGGGCCTGCTCGGGGAGGGTCGGCTCCTCGCTGGCATCGATAAGGGCCTGCAGGGCATGTGTGTGAACGAGCGCAGAAAACTCACAGTCCCGCCTCACCTGGCCTACGGAAGCACCGGTGCAGGTAAGACAAAAAATATTATTCTGCACTAGAAGGACGTTGGAATAGTGTTGCAGCATGTAAAGACCCATGAAGAGGATGTTCAGACGCAGCACTGCAGATTTCATATTTGAGATTTCAGGTTGGACCCCAGAGCTGCAGTGTGTATGTGTGGGAAACACTCTGTGATAATGTAATTACACATTTATGTGCACACTAAAGCATGTCCTGTGGTTTATATAGGGGCCCCGTGTCAAAATGTAGTTTAAATGTTTCTTATTTCAGCTGATGTTATACTGACGCACTGAGCAAAAACACATAGAAATGATGTCTTTTTAAGTATTTTACGATGAATTCAAGTTTTTGATGTCTTTCCAAGTTCACTACTCACTCACTTCAAAATAAAAGTGTTTGCAATGTAATTTTAGACATTTTTATCAACTTCAGTTACAGATGTCTACAGAACTTCTTGTGGTTCAAAGAAAGTTGTGGTGATGGCTGTATTTATTAAGCTATTTATCAGCTTAATTAAAAATTAAATGCAACCTAGGAAACATTAGCCTACCTGATTTAAAGTTGGCTGAAATAAATAATATCTATTAAAACTGATTAATAGCTCTCCTGGTAAAGTGCACGCCTCATTCAGCCTGTTGAGGTTCGAGGCTCGTGGTTGGAAACCTCCTCCTAGGCATTGCTTTGTGGAGAAAAACACAGCTGTCATAAAAGCTGTAATTTTGAACCCTGTAAGGCTGTCACTTTGACATTGTTAGTAAAGAGACGTCAAAAGAACTTTCATTATGTCTCTCCACTGGATGTCTCTTTGATGTTGTGCTTTTGCTCAGAGGGAACATACTTGATATTATTCTTAAAAAATGAGCTTTCATTAAAAGTGATCCAACTTGGGTGCATCAAACCAGGTTTATGACAGAATTCCAGCATAGAAACCTTGTTACTGTTGCTAAACTGAAGTTTGGACCTGATGACAAGTGAACCCCAAAATTACGGTTTAATCTGAAGGGGACATGAACGTGTGTGCCAAAGTTCAAGGCAGTTAGTCCATTATATCACCGAAAAACATGGATGTCAGCCTCACGGTGCTGCTACAAAAGATGTCAGGAGGCTTCATCGTCTGGGGACCATGCATGGTGACATTAACATCTGGTAGATTATGTGAAATGTCACAGCATGCTTTGACATTTCACAACATACTGTGAACTATCTCAGGAATCCCAATAATACTCAGGGCCTTCACCAGAGTCAGTAAGATTCATCCTCTGGGCACCATGAGTGTCAATTAATGCAAAGATTGTGGACTGATTAACCTACATGCAGGCCAACGTGTCTAAAAAGTGAGTTTATGTCAACCTGTGCATTAAAATGTTGTTATTTAAGGTTGCTGGAAGTCATCTTTTATTTCACAGTGTACATTAAATGTACTTTATCGAGTTCTAGTGGCCGTGAATAAAATTCAGAGCGATTGATGCCATTTTTTTAGCTTTCTCCCACCATCCTGTTTCATCTAGGGAGCTTGTTTGAGGAAATAAGATCATTATAAAGGTGTTATTTCAAAGAGGCGTGTGGATAATAGTGTTGTTTCTCCTCAACACTTCTTGAGACTGATGTCTAAGTCCAATCTAACCTTCATCTGACCACGTCTACAGGTGACGTGATTCCTCCAGACACCACCCTGGTGTTTGACATCCAACTGTTGGATCTGTGGAACAAAGCTGACCTGGTTGTCACCAAAACCATCAACACTCCCAAAGACTGCAAACGCTCTGTGATGCGCACCGACTTTGTGCGCTACCACTTCAACGGCACGCTGCTTGACGGCACCGTCTTCGACTCCAGGTGAATTATTAAATGCTCTAATGACGTTCTATCTATCTATCTATCTATCTATCTATCTATCTCTCTCTCTCTCTATCTGTCTATCTCAAGCTCTGAATCAATGCCCGTCTGAGTGACCAATCTTGTGTATCTGTACTGCTCTACCAGGTATGTTGTGTGTTTGACTTTGCGCTTGTATGAGCCCTACGTAGCTACACAAAGAAGCAGACCCACGACTCGTTAGTGGGCGAGGGTTGGCTGATCAAGGGCATGGATGAGGGCCTGCTGGGCATGTGTGTGGGCGAGAGCCGACACATTGTCATCCCACCCTTCAAAGCCTATGGAGAAAAAGGATCAGGTGAGTACAAACAACGGCAGCAACGAGAGCAAATGATGGTTTTAACTCAAGACATGAAATCTCAGCATTCTCACTCCCAGCGTGTCAAATATAGCAACTTACTTACTTATTTTAAACCACACCATGATCTTTTCCTAAACCTAACCTAATCTGGATCATACTAGTGCAGAGCTCATTCAAAACATGCTTTAAGAAACAGCATGGTAATGTGAGGGGTTGACTCATCCAGGCTCATCAAGCAACAGTAAACATTCCAGCCCTTTAGGCTAACGTGAGCTAGCATACTACTGTTGACACAAACTTAAAATCTCACCTCCAGTTCACGCTGAAGAATAAAACCTGTGTTGACCACATCTCCCCGCTCAATCCAGTTTGTTGTTTAACCTCCTGCTTTTGTTTTTTCGTTAGTACAGCTGCGCCACGCTAAATCTCATTTTGTTTATGTCTGCTTCCCCACGGAATCGTATTTGTTTACGTGAGAGAGCACAGGTGATTAAACATGGATGTTAAAAAAAAAAAATGCACAATTCAAAATAATTTCAACAGCTTTGCAAATGAAAGATGAGGGAGGAAGTACATTCTTTACGTCTGTTAGGCCTCCTGGATATACACAGAGTTGTGTTTTAGCGAGAAACCGAGAATGTAAACATAGCTTTAATTTGTTAACATGAAAACCCACGGGCAGAAAATACAGTAGGCTGAGGCAAAAGTTGAAAAAAGCAAAAGCAAGATTCAAATAAGTAAGCGGAACATGGATTAGCTAATGTTGGTAAGTTTGAATATTGAACATCTCTGTCCTCTCTCTGCTCACCAGGGAAAGAGATTCCCTCCCAGGCGACGCTGGTGTTTGACGTCCTGTTGGTGGACATTCATAACCCAAAAGACAACATCACCGTTGACAATCAGGTGGTTCCCGAGTCGTGCACTCGCAGGACCATTGTCGGGGATTACGTCCGGTATCACTACAACGGTTCCTTCCTGAACGGAGTCACCTTTGACAGCAGGTGAGCTCAGTTCACATACCAGTTATAACACAGTGTCATTCGGAGGATTAGACCGATTCACTGGTAAAGACTATTACTGCTCTGTTATTTTTTGCTTCTGGTAGATAGAAACCCTTGTTATATCCATCTAAATGTCAGTTTCCTTGAGGCATCACTCTAATAAAACTCCTATTTGAATTAAAACCGTGCTCGTGTTACCACCAACAGCTACCAGAGGAACACCACGTACAACACCTACATCGGGATGGGGTATGTGATTCCAGGCATGGACCTGGCCCTGCTGGGAGTCTGCATCGGGGAGAGGAGGAGGGTCATCATCCCTCCACATCTGGCGTATGGAGAGCAAGGAGCAGGTAAGTCGTCTTTCTGAGCTGATTTAAATACTACCGTTGGTTAGTTGTTCCACATCTGCATTGACGCAGAGCTGAAAATCTGGAGAGGGGTTTAAAACATTCAGGAGTAAAAGACACATAGCAGCTAACACTCTCTGAATAGAAACAGAATAATTCCCAACACTGTTATCGTAAAGATTTAAATCATGTGCGCTTGTATTCTGTCCAGGTAACGTCATCCCCCCTTCCGCTGTGCTGGTGTTCGACATCCACGTCATCGACTTCCACAACCCCAACGACACCGTGGACATCAAGATCCTCCACAAACCCGAGCCGTGCAACGACACCACCGAGGTGAACGACCTCGTCCGCTACCACTACAACTGCACGCTGGTGGATGGCACGCCGCTCTTCTCCTCGTGAGTCACCCATGACGCCACACACGTATTTTAGATAAATACAAATAAGCATAAATAACCACTGTGATTTGTCCTCAGACACGACTACGACAACCTTCAGGACGCAGTGATCGGGGCGGACAAGGTGATCGACGGGCTGGACGTGGGCCTGCGAGGCATGTGCGTGGGGGAGAGGAGGTTGGTGACGGTGCCGCCTCACCTCGGACACGGAGAGAAAGGAGGTGAGGCTACAGCTTTCTCTTTTAGTTGAGAAAATACAGGATAACATAAAACACAAACAATCCAGACAATCAATAAAAAGTTTAACGTCTTCACAAATTCTAAGACGGAAATAGTTAAACGGTGTCCTTCTTGTTTTCTGTCCGGCAGCCACTGGTGTGCCGAGCAGCGCCGTGCTGGTCTTTGACATCGAGCTGATGAGCTTCGAGAAGGGAGTGCCGCCTGGCTACCTGTTCGTGTGGATCCAGGACAGCCCTGCAGACCTGTTCGCAGCTCTGGACATCAACAAGAACGAAGAGGTGCCGCAGGAGGAGGTAGGTTACTGCTGACAGCGTCACACGGCAGATAATGGGCACTGACCTGCAGGGGTGGAATAGGTACTAAGATCTACCACTTCAGTGAAAATAGCTACACTGCTACAGAAAAATACTCCACCGCAAGTAAGAACCCTGCATTCATAACTTTACTAATGAAAAAACTGAAGTATTCATAGAATATTTGTAAAATAAAATTGTAATCTCCAAAATAACTATTAAACTACAATATACAATCTCCAAAATACAAATTTACTTAAGTAATGTACTTGAGTAAATGTACTTCTGCTCCAAAAAGTAATGATAAAACTCCAACCGAAATTGGTGAAGACTAAACCTATGATAGTTTGGCGCCATCTGGTGGTCACATCAATTATTGCATTACTTAAAAATCAGACACACTGACATTAGAAGTAATATTATTGGTTATGAACTGATCACTGATTATTAATAAATGATAGTCAAATCAATGAACTCCATCAGAGTGAATTCCCTGAACACTTGTGGACATTACAGGTGAGACATGAGGGTGTTTTTGACTGCAGTGTTTTCCTGAATGCCACCATCTCACACCATCACTGGGAAATTGCTCTACAAATCTACAACTTCACTCTTTTTATCTGTTGACACTTTTTTTTAGTTCGGGGAGTTCATCAAGCTGCAGGTGGAAGAAGGCAAAGGGCGAATAAAGCCCGGCCTGACCATGGAGCAGGTCATCACCGACATGTTCAACAACCAGGACCGAAATAAAGACGGACTGATCAAAGCAGAAGAGCTCAAACTGAAGGTAGAAGAGGATAAAGAAAGAGAAGAGGCCCATGACGAGCTGTGATGAGGACAGACGCACTCACTCTCTCTCTCAGGGATGAACCCCAACACCTTAAAAAACAAGCAACGAGAGACTTTTCACATACAGAATCGTGGTTTATTACTTTCTGTTACACATCGGACAGTCTTTTTAAATGACAAGAAAATAGTGCAAAGGGCCTTTTTTTTGTGGAGTGTTGTGTTGTTGTATGTTTGTTTTGATTTTGATTTTTGTATTTCAGAAAACCAAACAAGCACCTTTTATTTGTCCCTGAAAGTCACATTGATTAAAATGTTTGTAAGAAACAGACAATTGTTTAATTTTTATCCCAGGACTTTTATCCCGGCTAAAGAAATCATCTGACATCTGACATGGAAGCACCTGTATTTACGAGGAATGAAGAACTGCACCAGGACATCTCTAAACTGTTGATGGCAGCTGACAGCATCTTTAAAAATGTGTTTTTAAAGTTGCATTTTGTGTTGCAAGACGCAGAATTGCAACATTTCTCAATGTCAAACTTGCACAAATTTAACATCAAAGTGTTTATGGGTCTCTTTTGGCCATGTACTTTTTTAAGCCCCCCCAAAAGCCAAATATATCACAAATATGCCACATATTGGAAATAACAATCAATAAATTGTTGTTATATTTTTACCACTAATATGTCCCATATTGATCGTTTCGGTGATCGCAAAAGAAGATGTCTACAACCGGCGTGACTTTGAGAAATGTTGCTGCATCAAAAATTATTTTAAATAATAACTTAAGACTAGAAAACTTTTTTTATTTGTTTTTTCATCGGAGCACTTTGAATGATGTATATCTGTATTGTGTCCCAACAGTGAGGCTGTTTATACCTGGTATTAGCGTTAGCCTGGGGTGATCTCTACACAAGTGGGCAGAGGACAGAATGCGTCGCAAGTGACCACTTGTGACTTGATTTCAGTTCCAAATAAACAAATAAGAATGTTCACTGCTGGGACAAACAAAAAAGAAACAGCTTGCCCAATTAACAAGAAGACCCAAATAATTAAGTAAGAGATAGCGTTTCAAAAAGTTCATAAGGTTTCTCCTAACTCACAAAATTTATAAAAAAAAAATTTAAGGGAGTCTGGGGACTTTCTCCAAGAGCAGTTACTATCGACTGTTCCAGCTGTTTGAACACACTGACTTTCACCATGTACATTGCATTTATAAAAGAAGTCAACATTGTATTTATGGTGAACATGTCAAAATTGGGGCGGCTGTAGCTGAGTGGGTAGAGCCGTTTGATCAGTGCTCCCCTGTGTCCTTGAGCAAGATCCTGAACCCCAAAATTGCTCCTGATGTGCAGTTGGCACCATGCGTGGCAGCCTCTGCCATCAGTAAGGGTCCTGCAATGAGCTGACGACTCATTCAGGGGTGTACCCTGGCCTTCGCCCATCGAGTAACTGGGATAGGCTCCAGTAATCCCCCTGAAAAAGGGGGCAACATCACCGCAACCCCGTGAGGGATAAGCGGAATAGATAACAAAACGAAACATGTCAAAATTTCAAATTACAGTAAAGGGTAACCAATATAGGCTACTTCTTTGTCGCCCATGGAGAAAGTCCCCAGACTCCCTTAAAAAAATCTTCTTTTGTGAGTTGTTGAAAAGTCATTTTCTTATTCATTTGGACCTTCTTGTTAATTTGGCAAACATTATAAATAAAATGTAATATAAAATATTTCTTTCTTTGTTTAAAAAAAGGTTGTGTCCCAGTGATGTATGTGCTTATTTGGATATAAAGCAGGGAATTAAGATCAGCTGACAAGTGAGTCACTAGAGAGGCCATCTAATACCAGGACACATGGTAATCCCAGGTATAAACAGGCTCAGTGTGTCATTTAGGGTCAAATGAGTAACACAGTAAAAGCGTTTGTCATTTTAAAAAGCACATATTTAACGTAATGTAGAGCAATCTGAAAATCTCTACATGTTGTACACCTGCATATGTACCAGTGTTAAGAAACTTTTGAATACTGCTATCATCTTATTTGAAATATTAAAACAAGTATTATTAATATTGATTCATCTATAAGAAAAATAATTTAAAAGCTACAACGTGACTCACAGCCACCTTTCTAACGACGACCTTACTATCATTAGACTGCACTGCAAGACATTAGTAGCACAGAGACGATGCAAAAATGTTGGTTAAAGGGATAGTTCACAGTTTTTAGACTCCCATGAGTCAACAAAAACAAGCATCTGCATTGCCCTGTAACATTTTCCCAACGTATGATTAATAAAACTCAATTTATTTATTAATAACTTACTAACTAGTAGAATCGCGTTAAGACTGTTAGACTGGCACCCTGCTTTAAAGAGCTTCTGGAAGTGGGGTTGCATGAGGTATTTATCCATACTTGATGTATTCACAGTTTGGAGAAACAGCTGAATGAGTGGTGTAAGGAGCTAATCAATGTTCTTCTGTGTACAGGGGCAGAAGCAAAACATAATTTAGCTTTATAGTAAAAGGCCAACCAAAAAAAACCCGAACCGGACTCGTTTCACAAAAACTCAAATTTTACCTTGCGACACAAGGCAGTTGCCGGATAACTGCTGCCACATCAGACATTTTGTTATTGTTGTTATGCGAATTTGGTGAATCTGAAATTATGCTTTAAAACACAGAAGTCACGCAATGACACAAACAAACTATCCAATCAAGGCTGCGGTAGAGTGCTAGCTCCTGCGTTCTGTGAAGTAAAATGACTGTCTTTGTTAAGGGAGCCTGGTACCTTTGGAAAGAAAAATAAAAGGTTCAGGTTTCTGTTGAAAAATGGAAATGTAAAGCTGTGAAAATATTCTTAATATAAGCGTATATTTAAACTTATATTGATTTTGTTACATAGGTGTATAGGTTAAGTATATCCGCAGCAGTACATTGCTTAGCTTCCAAACTGGGGGAGTGACAGCCGCGCCATCGACAGTAGTTACACAGATTATGTATTATTATTATAAGTATCTCATACAACCCGACTTAAAAAAACAGAACTATTCCTTTAAACGCGGCCCATCCTAGTACTGTAAAGTAAAATTTAGTACATAAAAAGTTATTATCTTAAAATGGAGAGAAAACAAATACTAAAAATTACTCTTTAATTGTTTAGACTAGGCATTTGTTGAGATGGTGCATTTGTTTTCCTGAATAGAAAAGTGTTTCTTCTGTAATAGTCTGTGACATTCGCTGCATAAACTACGGATTCTTCTAAACTAAGTTTCAAATGTACTTACATCTTTTAAACCTTTGGACGTAGGATGGCTTTGATAAACTGAAAAGGTCAAAAATACTCTCTGGTAAACACAGCTGTTTAAAAAAGCCCAGCCTTAAGGTCTGGTTTGAGGTAAGTGATGATTGTCCAGCATGCAGCACGTTGAATAGAGTGAACAAGTCCATCTGTGTGTACATTGCCCATTAGTGTCCCGTTCCACCATGTGCGTTTTACTTGTTGTCTCCACATGAGGTAATGTGTCTGAGGATGCCGTTGGGGACGTCCAGCGTCTCGTCCTTCACCAGCACGATGTCAAAGGAGTTGATGTACGACTCTTTTCTCTCCTCCACCTGAGAAACAAAACACAGACAGTCAGGACCCACGTTCTAAAACTCAATGTGTTGATATAGAGAATCCCAGGATGTCGCTTTAAATTAGTCTGACCTGGTCGTTGAGGAAGCCGATGGTGAGGAGGTTCTGGTGCTCGGAGACCCCGTCAGCCATGGTCAGGTCTCCTAAAGAGTCTCCCAGCAGCAGCACGTTGGGTCGACCCTGCAGCTCTCTGAGGCCGGCGGCACGCGACAGAGCACCTTCTCTCTTGTTGAAGGTGTGGATCAGTTGGCCTTTGAAGGCTTGCAGGACCCCCTTATTAACAAGACAGTGTTTGAGTTATGGGAAAATTATTTTGGCACTGTTGGTATTTATTGATAAACTTCTGAAAAAACATATTGTGCATTGGGCACGAAGAATCTTGGGTCATTATTTTTGTGCTTCATATTTCAGTTAATGTGTCGCCTCACAGACACTCCCAGTCCCTAGTCCATGATTATCTTTTAGGTATAATGGAAGAGCTTCTCCTTTATTCAAATATTATGGAGGGCACTTGGTGGTCAAACTCACAGTCTGATCGAAGTCCATGTAGTTGGAGATGATTTGGACGTTGGGATGGAAGACGTGGTTCTGTTGAATCACCTCCTCGAGGATGTCTCCGACGCCGGCCGAGAAGATCAACAGAGGGACCTGCTGCTCCGCCAGACGGTCGAAAAACACTTTGTAGCCATCCCTGAAGAAATCACACACACCAAGATAAAAGATGACACAAGAACCAACAACACCTGGTTTAAATTACTGCATGCATGAATTTTTCATCATGCTGAGCACAGACAAATTTAAGTTTTTTTAATTGCAGAGAACCTTGACTTTTTGAGCTTTCTTTATGCACGACCATGGAATAACTTTCAAATTTTTTCTCTGCACCAGATATGAACACAGTGCGTACCTGAGCATAGCGCTGGATTCCTTGACAGCCTGGGCCAGCAAGTCTTTCCTAATCCTCTGCTGAATCAGCAGCTCATGGACTTTAGTCCACCTGTAGAGAGAATCACAAGACCAATATAACATCTCCATTATGTTTTGATTGATTTTTTTGTAGTCTTTTCAGCAATGAGGAAGTTTAAAATACTGGAAAACATTTTTTTTAAATGTCTGGTTTAACTGGTCCAAGCAACACTGATAAAAATCACAAGGGTGTCATCATCGTTGTTAAATTACAATTCAATTTACAGTGTACACTAAAAGACAAAAGCAGATTAGAAAAGACGGTTTATTATTTACAACCGTCTGTTTGTTTCTTACCACTCCACCATGAGAGGCAGCTTCTCTTCAGCAGTCCTTCCCGGGTCAATTTCTATTGGATAGTAGATGTTCAACAGCTCCCTCATCTACAGCGGATCAACAAAACATAATGAACACATAGTTACAGATGTGTCAGGATCTACTGGTTACAGACAAGAAAAGATGATCTGACAGCTCACGGTCTGAAGCAAAATGAGTATTAAATGTCACTGAATGAAAACGGCTACAGATACTGCAGTGGAAAGTGCAGAAGTGACACTAATTCATGGCTTTCATTATACTCGTTGCACATTTACCTTTTTAGTGCAGTCTTCGTTGATCAACAACCGGTTATCCAGGATGTCTGCGACAAACAAGGAAGACATTTTTAACAGTCTTAAAAAGGACAACATAATAATAATAACATTTGGCCAAGATGACAATCTTTTAAAAGAGCCAGTTATCTGTGGCCTGTGTGCTTACTGTGCGTGGTGGGCACTCTCTTGCCATTGTGAGCGAATCTGGTCAGTGTCATGTCGAAGTCTGAGATAACCTGAGGAAATTCGACGAACACAGAAACAAGATTTTGGTGATGGAACAGCAGTCAAATTTACTTTCACTCCCCATGACTTCAATTCTTGAAGAAATATGGCCTTGTCTGGACTTTCTACAATTAAGTATCTCTTCTGGTGTTCATAAATGTAATCAGCTGAAAATTGGCGTGACTAACAGCTGACTACAGTACTACCTTACATCCAGAAAAGCCTTGTTTTGGTGTCAGAATATAATCTCACTCCTGATTAAATGTGCAACACTCACCTGCAGGTTTTCTACACCTGCGCGCTGCATGGCATGAACTGTCTCCTCCACTCTGCTGCGCTCCCTCATCAGCACCGAACACTTGGCCAGCTCTGGGATCTGAACAGGAAAGAGTTTAGTTTTATTATTTATTATAAAAGTCTAGACACAGTCCCTGGGAAAGGAGAAGGTTTTGAAATACCCCCCATATATTCTTTATTATTTATACATATACAATGTATTTTGTCAGGCACTGTGGTTTTTGGTGAGTGTACATTAATACACTTAAAACCCAGCACACATGCAAAGACACTTTCAAATTAGCCTTTGTGTACTTAGCTATGTAAAACGTCCTCACCTCGGTCTTGGTCAGCTGGTGCCATATTGCCAACACAGTCCGCACTGGTGTGTGGATCCAGGGGATATGGTATACCTGAATTTAAAGCAAAAAAAAATAATAATTTGAATAATGCACCATTTTATTTATCTGTAATTTCTTCCTGGGCATAACTGTTTTTTTCGTACTTTAAGAAGAGTAGTCCCATTAATTCACAGGCTTTCAGTTAAAGGTGCACTACATAGTTTTGGGGAAGAAATCTTACTGAGAAGATAAATATCTTCATTGACTGACTGACCTTAAATGACAACACGACTACATACTGTTTTCCTTTGTTTATATGTGGCGGACCCTGCCATCTTTTTTGCTTCAAACAGTGTTGTTGGGGCCTTATTTTCCTCTGAGAACAGCTTGTTTATTCAGTCATGGAAAAAATAAATAATCCTGAGTTTGTATCATCACCTCATTAATATTGTCAATAATTCTTCCCCAATACTACACAGTGCCCCTTTAAATTAGCTTGTAATCCGACATAAATGGAGAATAAGGTTTTCTCTGATAAAAATAATAAATAAACTAATATTAACTTGGGTTAAAATCAAGCTATTCTTACAAGTGAAGATATCCTTATGATTAGTTTAAATTTACATAGATTTTTTTCAACATAACGCCTTAGACGAGACCTTACTTATTGCCTTCAAACAACAGTGCTCACGTTACAATCTACAGTTACAGTTACTGCTACTAACAAACTGGCTGACAATGCAGCATATTCTCCGTTTAAATGTTTTCACACCATGCTTAAGTCGTTATACAACAGTACACCATATTTGAATTAAACCACATTGTATTTAGTAGTTTTAGCATCCAAAATCTGACATTATTGTGATTTAAATAGCCTGTTTGACTAGCAAGCTGCTAACGCTACTGTGTGTGACTGCAGTGATTACGTAACATCCAGCCGTTACAACTTACCATCTTCAAACTGACGAGTCAGCGAGCCGTGCACTGCTTTACGGAGCGACGGCTAAATGTGCATAATGCTGAAATGGACTGCGTACATCTATATAAACACTAAATAATTCAAAAACAGCACTGTAGCAACTAGCAGTCGCCTGGAGTGATTTGTTTACATCTGCGTTTGTCCCACTTCCGTTTTCTACTTGATAAGCACGAAGGTTCCGACGCACTATGGTTCCTACCGCACTGGGAGCATTTCCGCCGTGGTACCGTATCACCTCGCAGACAAAATAATATATGAATCTAAACATTTTTAGACGTTTAGTTATACGAAAATGCAATGTGCTAGAATTTAAGTTAAATAAAAAATATATTGAATTTATATAATAAAAATTCAAACAATCACCCCATAGCATTTTCGCTAGTTTTGCTAGCTACGTTATCACACTGCGGTAAAGTGCGCCGCTGTTATCGAGAGTGTGGTAAAGTGAGCCGCTGACTGATTTTCGTTGCGCCTGAACTATAGTACATAGGGTAAGTATGGTCCTAGAGCAAAGTGAAGGTCCTAAAAGATACATATAGCCTACGTGCTTTTGCTGATATGTGTTCTTTATAAAGATTGAACATTTTCCTCATGTTTATTATTGTTACTCATGAAAGTTATTTGTCAATAAAAGCCACAGAAATCACGATAACTTGTGTGACTTTAACAACACAACTGTTGGGTTTTCCCATTCATAACATAAAGGCACACTAGACAGACAGACAGACAGACAGACAGACAGACAGACAGATAGATAGATAGATAGATAGATAGATAGATAGATAGATAGATAGATAGATAGATAGATAGATAGATAGATAGATAGATAGGACAACAAACAGATTTAATTATTTATCATTTATTGCAAATATCTGTACACTTGCAACTCTTGCACATACAAATGGAATGACACAATATATAACACAGTATATTTGGCTGCATGAAATCTGCATATATGGCACTGGCAAATCATACTTTAAAAACCTGAACTTGACACCCAGCCTCAAATGTGATATTGATATACTACTGCCAATCACTAAAATCTGTTTATGTCCGCACTGTTGCACTTTGCTGTAATCCTGTGGCTGTGTACGCTTTACACAAGGAAATTGGATAAAAATCTTCACCTAGAACTGATCAATCAAAGCTGTTCAAATTATGTTAACGGAAAATTGTTAGGCTCACAAAGCCTAATTAGATAATATTCAGAAGTAGCTTAGCTGGAGATACCACAGGCATTAGCAATTTCCCCAATGTTCGAGAAATACACTGAGTTCAGCAACTGGTCCACACAACACTCTTGTTTTTTGCCAAAAAAGCAACACTGTACAATGTTTTTACAAGTTAACATTCAAGGTCCTGTAAATACAAATTAATTCAACTTTATCAATAAGGGGCAGTTGAGATTATATGGCACAATCAGGAACATTTAGAGAACCATGTACAAAAACATACCAGCCTCCGGTTGTAATGAGTTTCACACATGTCTTTCCAAAGCGCAGTTTCCATCTGTGAACATGAGCTCTAATTCAAAAACTACAAGGCAAAAACAAACCACAGTTAAACCAGAAACTTCTCAACATTATCATGGTTGTATTTGGTCAATCTTTCAAGCAGAGCAACAACCTGGTATATATCAAATAAAACCATTTTTGGCCAGTGGAAATACTAAAGAACTTAATCATACCAACTTTAAACATCCATTGGAATGGCAAAATATATATTTTGTGCAACACTGTATTAAGCAGTTTTTAGTCATGGGGGATAATTTAATCTGAACACCCTGTTCCCCAATATGTGCTTTTCTCAATACTTCATTCTTGCTACAAAAATTCAGATAAATGATTGTCTATTTCAAGTGAGGCACACACTACATACACACTATATATGACCAACATTCAGAGAGTTAAATCCCTACAGTGCAAAAAAGATAAAACCAAGGTGGAAATTGGAGGTAGGTAGAAATTAGATGCAAGTAATGACAGGAGTAGAAAGCTGAAGCTGGTTGTTACGATGAGTTCATTACACCCTAATTGATACATTAAAATCACAAGAAATGTGGACATCATTTACTTATCTAACTTTACATCTCAACACTCAAATCAGTTTCACTGAGAACTATCATAGTTTTATTCTGACTTGCACTACAACATATGTTGACATCATTTAAGAGTTACTGTAACACAGACCACATAAAAAAGCTCAGCTAAGTTTTTTAGCAAAGAAATCAACTTTGTTTTTCATCACAGTATCATGTACTAGCAGAATAAATGTAAGGCATAAGCTATAATGTAAGGCAAAAATTATTAGGTAAGACTGAAATCTTCCTGCAAAGCAGCCCCAGGTAAACCCATGCAGACATTTCACCTCAATAAAGGCATAAAATAGGATAAAACTGCGGTAACAAGGCATTTATTAAGTGCAAAAAATGTGCAGCTTTCGATCTCAACATTCGATTTGTGACTGCAGCTGCCTGCGCAGAGTGAGCGTGCGACGATGGAGCTGCTGCATCTGCTGCATGCGGTCTCGCTGGCGAGCCAGGTTCTGGGGCATGGGGTAGTGCTGGCAGCCATGAAGATACTGGTACGGGATGCGAACGTGGCAGGCTGCGGCCCGGCAGCGCGGATGAGGTAACGGCGGCAGCAGCATCCAGCGCTTCCTCTCTGCACAGTAACGGTAGGCCTCCCTGCGGTACTGCTTGTCCATGTCGGTGCTGTTCCTCCACCCACCAATGATGAATACGTCTTCATCCAGGTAGCAAACAGCAGCGCCCTCAACACTGAGGACCTCTGGAGGGAGGCTGTCGAGGATGTCTTCAGAGATGTTTCTGCTTATTTTCTGCTGAGCCGCTTCAGCTGTGACCTCGTAGTTCTTGGTGCAGCAGGAAGCTGTGTGATAGAAGTTGGTGTTTGCAACAGCCATCTGAAAACTACAGTAGTTATCGATGAGCGGTAAGGAGTCCACTTCCTGCCACTTGTGACTCTCTGTGTCATAGCAAGTGGTCACAGTGCTCAGTCCATCATCATTATCCAGGTCAACAGGGGTCCTGGCCATCACGTACACATAACGATCCTCCACGCTCACTGTTTTTACGTCTCGTAGTATCTTTGGTGCTGGGTCAAGGTTTTGCCACTCGTCCTGCTCAGGCTCGTAGACAGTGACGTCCTTAAAGCCGGGACTGAAGTTGCCATGACCACCGATGCTGTACAGGATGTCTTTAACACATGTGAGGCCGAAGGAATGCTTACGAGTTGTCAGGCTGCAGACCTGCTCCCAGATGTTGAGGTTGGGGTTGTAGCGCTCCGCCATCTTGGCAAAGCCCGGCTCCATGGAGCCGGCCACATAAACATGGCTGTCAGTGACTGCGATGGCGTGTCCGTCAAGGTGGTTGTGAATGTGTGGCAGGTTCACCCAACGGTCCTCAGCAATGAAGTAGCCCACACACTCACTCAAATAGTCTCCACCTTCTGAAACACCACCCACTACCATGATTACATCCATGTTCTGGCCAAATCGTGGCTGGATTGCTGGCGTGGAGGAGGCAAACGGCTCTAAGTCAGCTGACTTGAGGTTCTCGAGGTGAACAGCGTGGACCTCAAGAGCATCAGACACCAGCTGCTGACAAGCTGCATTGTTTCCCACTAAGGCCTCCTTCCTCACCACCCGTGTCAAGTAGGTGGGAGCAATCTGAGGCAGCCGCAAAAGCCTAAACAGCTCCTCAAAATGCTTCTCCCGCTCCTCTGTGTTTTGGCGGACCCATTTTACGATGGCCTCGAACAGCTCCTGTTCAAAATCCACGGTAATTTCCGAGTCAGACAGCCAGTCCCGCACCAGGTGAAACGGCAGCATGAAGAATTCCTCATTGCAGATAATCTTGTGGAAGTTCCTCCTGATCATCACGGCGGCTCCCTTGGCCAGCTGTTCCAGGCTGTACATATGGGCGAGGCTGTGCACAGCAACACAGTTGGACAAGCTCAACTTCTTCATCAGAAAGTCTCCACAGAAGTTCTTCAGCTGTGCCAACAGGAACCTGTGTGAACATGTTGGAGTTATCAGTCAATTCATGTATAAAAGTGGAGGTTAAGTAAGTATAATATAGACTACATGGACTACTAAGTATGAAAAGACTATACTATTTTCATTCACCGGAAACAAATATTTTGTAGCTTTATTTTTCAATTATTCTGGCTAAAAAGTCGATGGGAATACCATGCGCTAACCAATATCAGTCAGGAACAATGTGTACACCCTGACCAGCCCTGACTAATCAAAAAGTGAAAACAACCATCTGGATGTAACATGGGTGTGTTAAACCATTGGCTCACTCTTGTAATTGTAAAGCTAAGTAATGGTTCACTTTGTAGTGGAAGTTATTAGTCAATAATTAAATAATGTGAAGTCAATTAAAAGAAAGAACTTGGATTGGCAACTAGTTTTATGATCATCTGTTTTGCAAAATGCCAAAAATTCACCCATTTTCTCCAATGTGAATGTTCAGAGCAAGAAATTTAAATGCATCAACTTGGCTTTTTGTGAAATTGTAATCAGCTTCTTTTTGATAAATCAATAAGGAAAATGAGAGCCCAACCTATATATGGATTGGCCGATATTGGCTTTTGTTGGCGTATCACAGATATACATATGTATGTGTATATATATATATAGACAGACATACAAGACCCCGAGATTCTTAAACTCCTCCACTTGAGGCAGGAACTCTCTCCCAACCTGGGGGGAGCAAGCCACCTTTTTCCGCTTGAGAACCATGGCCTCAGACTTGGAGGTGCTGATTCTCATCCCAGCGGCTTCACACTCGGCTGCAAACCGCCCCAGGACATGCTGGAGGTCCTGGCTCGAAGGAGCCACCAAGACAACATCGTCTGCGAAAAGCAGAGATGAAATCCAGTGGCTCCCAAACCAGACCCCCTCCGGCCCTTGGCTGCTCTAGAAATTCTGTCCATAAAAATAATGAACAGAACTGGTGACAAAGGGCAGCCCTGCTGGAGTCCAACATGCACTGGGAACAGGTCTGACTTACTGCCGGCAATGCGAACTAGTCTCCTGCTCCAGTCGTACAGGGACCGTACAGCCCTTAGCAGAGGACCTCCGATCCCTTAGTCCTGAAGCACCTCCCACAGAATGCCACGAGGGACAAGGTCGAATGCCTTCTCCAACTCCACAAAGCACATGTGGACTGGTTGGGCAAACTCCCATGAACCCTCGAGCACTCTGCGGAGGGTATAGAGCTGGTCCAGTGTTCCACGGCCAGGACAAAAATCATATTGTTCCTCCTGAATCTGAGGTTCGACTACCCTGCCATCGGATCCAACTCACCACCAGGTGGTGATGAGTTGACACTCCAACTCCAGAGTAGAAGAGAGTCCAGCCTCTCTCAAGGAGTTGGGTTCCAGAGCCCAGACTGTGCGTGGAGGTGAGCCCAAGTATCTCTAGCCGGTACCGCTCATCCTCCCGCACTAGCTCAGGCTCTTTCCCCCCCAGCGAGGTGACATTCCATGTCCCCATGGCCAGAGTCGCCACCCGGGGATTGGGTCCTCGAGTCCCCCGCCCACGACTGCCACCCAAATCATAATGCACCGGCCCCTTCTGAAAACTCCTGCAGGTGGTGAGCCTACTGGGGGGCAGGCCCATGTCGCTCCTTTGGGCTGCGACCACGGTACCCGGCCA
>OMLP01039866.1:0-19945 GCA_900302685.1 Spondyliosoma cantharus | reverse complement strand
TGCTGCTCGGCGGCTCCATGGTGGCGTTGTCCTTTGGAGCCCTGTCCCTCAGCAACTCGCCCCCCATCCGAAACTCGTGTCCCTTCTGGGCAGGCTCCTCGGTAAGTTAGGCTCGAACTTTGACATCGTCCGTGTGCTTGGCATGTCATGTTCTTTAGATAACAACCCCTCCAGAGGTCACAGTTGCATTGGGAGTATATAGTGCAGTGGTGTGAGGCAAACAAAGGCGTTTTTGTAACGGTGTTTACCATTTTTATGACGACAGAAAAAGTGGTGTATATCACAAAAGCATATGAAGGCGTAGTTTGACTGGTTTGCTGTCTCTCTGTCTGCCATATGAAACTCTTGGCAGCTGTGGAGGTACTGTCAGAAATACTAGTGTGATAGTTTGATGGCACACCTCGAGGAAAACAGGTGTTTATGGCTCGGGTTTTATGTCCGACCTCAGTACTTAGCTTATCAATGGTAATCACCAGAGTAACTTTTGAGAGTTTGGATGATGGCCACATCACTAAAATAAGTTTGAAGAGAAAACAAAGGTGAGTGGTTAAAGAACATCAGCCCAACTGTCCATTCATCCCAGTCTACAGACCTGATTCAACTTTGACCGACTGTTTCTTTTATAGTAGTTTGTGCACACTGCTTCTCTGTGCATTGAGGGATTATTCATTAGGGGTGGACACACTTTTGATAAAGTGGTCAAGATACTCTGGATGAACTGTCCAACTGAAGACACATGCTTTTTTACCAGGCCAATCCTTTAGGATGAGGGTGTGTTAAAAAGCATTAACACTAACACAACTTTGAATATAAAATGTTCAAATGTTATGGGTCGGCATTTAGACTTTAAAACTTGCAGATTGACTTTTTACTAACAAAGATTTGTGACTTGACTTTTGAGACCTGACTTGAGACACGCTCAAGACTTGGAACTTCAATTGTTCAAATGCAAACACATCATAGGGATGTGAAAGACCTACAGCTTGACTGTCATGTTACTTGGGAAGACTTGTGGCCTCACTTGGACTTGGAACTAGTTTAGACTGACAAACAATATATCGTTGGGCCAATATTGGTGTTTGCTGTATGTCGACCCTGTGAAATGTTCAATATAGTACAAAAATGTGCTGGATGGAATCGTTATTTAAAGGGTTTGAAGCTGTGCTATAATTTACAATGTTAAACAAGAATTGCTTTTTACCTCATTTTTATTTTTACATTATGTTTTACAATATAGAAATGCAAAACAATTGTGCACAATTACTTTTTTTGGTAAGTATTTTTTTGGGCCTGTTTTATGGCTTTATTGATAGGACAGCTTCAGAGATGACATGAAACAGGATGGGGTGGGGTGACATGCAGCAAAGGGCCACAGGTCGGACTCGAACCCCGGGCCACTGCAGCAAGGACAAGGGACACTCACTCTGCCAACTGAGCTAGTGGGTGCCCCAAATGTGCACAATTTCACCTTTGATGGAGCTAGACGAGGATTCTTCTCTTCCTTCTTGGTATAGTGACAAACAATGCTAATTTCCCAATATGTTGTACTCCTTTACAGGCAAAACATCACAGGCAGCTTTTTCGCTGTCATCCTTTCACAGTTCAAAACATGTTCCAATCACTGGTTGAATAATATATCATTAAATTTAAATCACATGAATGAGGAATTTGTTTAAAGTGATTATCTATTTAAAGCTATTAGAGGATAAAGCCCATCACTGTCCACATCAGCGCTCCAATCTCAGATGAAGCATTTGTGTGTTACACACCATGTGTTGCAGGTCTATGTGTGTGTTGTGCCTCAGTATATGACAACATTAATTGGCAGGAGCAAAACACGCATGCTGGTGTACTACATAATGAACTGAAGCAGGTCAATCTCCTATCCCGCAGCAGCAGGCAGCTATTTCTAGTGAAAAAGCTATAATAAACCAACTGCACATGGAGGTGACAAACGCGACTGCATGCAAATACCAGAGTTGCACTGTCTGCTGGATGTGCGATTTACTTTGTTCAATTTATCTGTTATATTTTTAATCATCAATTGTCAAGAATTATTCTGAAAATAGTGGAAGATACCAAAGCCAAGGTGATGTCTTATATTGCTTGTTTTGTAGAAAAGTCCAAAACTTACATCATTTAAAAAGATATAGCCAAAGAGATGAGAGCATAACATACCCAAATTAGAGAAGCTGGATACAGCAAATGTTTGACTTTTTTTTTTTTTGATTAATGATTAAATGCTTATCAAGTAGAATATGTTGGTCGTCCAGAATAGCCATATCACAGGGGTATTTTCATCCTGGAAGTCATCTGGATAGTCATAAAGGAGGGCACTCCTAATCAAAATGCCTTTTTGAATTAAATTAAATAAATATTTAAGTAAACAGAAGCTAATATACAGTCTTGCTCAAAAGTGTACATACACTTCAAAAGAATATGTATATCAAAAATTAACATTAGCATAACATTAACATAACGTTAGTAAAATAATTCCTATATTTGGTTAAATGTCCCTTGGCCATTTTCACCTCAATTAGGTGCTTTTGATAAGGGATGCACCGATCCAACTTTTTTCAGTCCTGATACCATTACGATACCTGGGCTTTGGGTATTGACCAATATCGAATACCTATCCAATAACAATGTTTGATTAATAAACTGTATGCCCCAGTGTGTGGAATAGACTGGGATCATTCTTTTGCGTCAAGCAACATCAGGCTTCACTTAAATATTATTTCTTAACTAAAACCAAATGTGACACATTAATACAAATATAAATGTACTGAATTATTTGTTATTAAAATAGTAAATAATCATGCAACCTTCTATAAAATATTAAGAATAAATAAGAATCAAAATTCTTTGTAAAGTTTGGTGGAAACATAACTCTCATTCCAATATGTAGCAGCTTAAACTGAGAAATATAGATGCTACATCACAAGTCAAGTAAAAAAGATGGTAAAACAATAAAAAGAAAAAACAGAAATGACAGGAAACAGGATGAGAGAGAGGGGGAGTGACACACAGCAAAGGGCCCCAGGCCAGGATTCAAACCCAGGGCCGCTGCAGTGAGGACACAGCCTCTGTACATGGGTTGGTAGCTAACCCCCACCCTACTTTGGGAAGATCATTCATCTTCTGACCGATGATTTTAGGTTTTCCTGAAGAATTTGGAGATAATCCTCCTTCATTATTCCATTTACTTCCTTAAGAGCAGCAGATCCACTGGCAGCAAAACAGCCCCACAGTATAATACTACCAGCACCATACTTGGCTGTAGTTTCTGGTGTTCTTGGGGTTAAAGGCCTCACCTTCTTTCCACGGAGTTTTCCTTTAAGGTTTTGTCTTTGTCCATGTGATCAGCAGCAAACTTCAGTCAAGCTTCAAGGTGCTGCGTCTGGATCAAGAGCTTCTTTCTTGCACAGCAACCTCTCAGCCCATGGCAATACAAAACAGGCTTGGCTGTAGACACTGACACCTGTTTCCAGCAGCTTCTAATTAATTGCAGACTTGCCGTTTGCTGTTTTTTGGATGAATCTTGACCATCCTGACCAGTTTTCTCTCAGCAGAAGGAGGTGATAGTTTGTAAGTATAAAGTGCATGGCACCATAGCCCCTAGATTCCACCAGATACATGTCCGCTGCGTTACATCTCTGCCACGCCAGCGGAGCTGACAGGTTTCACTTTAGTCTATGTGTTAACTTCCACCAGGTCCGCTGCTCTGCGTATCTGCTCTGTCCCAGCTCCAGCAGTCCAAAGCCCTTTGGCACAAATACGCAGGACTTTTATTTCTAGCGGATGCCGAAGCACGACGCAGCAATTCAGCTGAATTTAGCACCGAGCAGACAGGAAGTCAAGCACTGAAACAACAATATGACATCCGGTTACTTTTCAAAATAAAACACTCCATGTTGACACCAGCACAAACAACTGGGTGGAGGTGACGATGACGTGCACTGTTGTGCGGGCCACCGCTGGGGAGTTTTAAAACCAGGAAACAGCTGATCACAGCAGTCAGTCCATCACTGACAAGCTGACTGGCTGTGTGCGCTAGCTGTCAGCTAACTGTGAAAGCGGCTGGAAACTACGAACTTCCCGCGCGAGCTCAGGCTCTTCCCCCCCCCAGCGAGGTGACATTCCATGTCCCCATGGCTAGAGTCACCGTCCGGGGATTGGGTCGCCGGGGCCCCCGCCCACGACCGCCACCCAAATCACACCACACCAGCCCCTTCTGAACCCTCCTGGGGGTGGTGAGCCTACTGGAGGGTGGGCCCACGTTGCTCATTTGGGCTGCACCCAGCCAGGTCCCATGACACATTTCTTAAAATTTTAAAGCAAGGTCAAGCAACCCATTTGGGTTGCTCTTATGTAAACTTCAGAACAATGATTAATAAGGTGCAGAACCATGTGATATACTCTTTGGGTCTTGAATGAGTCAGATGAACATGCAACAAGTACAGGAAAAAGAATCAGACAAATACGCATAAAGTTAAATAGTTAAGTTAAAAAAACAAGATGTTTACTAAAAACAAAGTGAGTGGAAAGTGATTGTTGGTAGTCCTTGAGTTAAACAGTCTGATGGCTGTAGGGATGAATGATCTGCAGTAGCGCTCCTTCTTACACAGTGGGTGTAAGCGTCTGCTGCTGAAAGAGCTGCTCAAGGCTTCACAGTCTGGTGCAGGGGTGAAAGGTGTTGTCCATGATTGTCGTCAGCTTGGCTAACATCCTCCTCTCACCCAACATCTCTATGGAGTCCAGCGGACAGTCCAGGACAGAGCTGGCCCTCCTTACCAGTTTGTTTAGTCTCTTCCTGTCCTGGTCCATGCTGCTGCCTCCCCAGCAGACCACTGCATAAAAGACAGCTGATGCCACCACAATGTCATAAAATGTTCGAAGTAATGTCCTCTGCACCCCAAAGGACCTCAGTCTCTTCAGCAGATGGAGGCCACTGTGGCCCTTCTTATACAGGGTATCCGTGCTAAAGTGCAACGTAGAATGTTGTGCTTTTTGACTGAACCAAAAACCTTCTGGTCACAACCCAATGTATATGTATACATACGATATGTACGGACCCTAAAGGGAGAACCTTTTAAAGAGAAGACAATCTTGCCAATCTTTAATCATAAAGCTGGATTATGCTTTGGGATTATATGGCTGTTGGGGCACAGGAAATATTGTACGGGTAGAAGGAAGCTTGGATTCCCCTGTTGGGACTCACAATGACCGGATGAACGGAGAAAATAAAAGCAACGTGCCGTTTCAACGCCAGGCCCAAAGTTACATGTTGTTGGAAGCATCAGCTTTCGCCAGCCCAACCGTTACTCAAAGGGAGCAACCAGACGTTTGGATTCTAGTCACCAAAGGCCGCAGTGTTTCACCTCACTGGACGAGTCAAACTGCCCCGTGTTACCAAACATGCTCCGGATCCAGAATAGTAACTGTGCAACCAGCCGCTTTCATTGGCTGCAGAAGAAGCAGTCCACCATTTTTGAATTCCAGATACATGATTCAGCAAAACCAGAATTTTTGTTTATTGAAAGTATTATTGATTGGATGAATATGCTTATGTTAATAAATTCTATTGTATTGTATATAGCAGTTTTCTGTGATTGTTTTGTGCATATGTTTTGTGATCATTTCTGGTTGTGATGGTCAGTGCTTGGATTCATTTCCTTCACTGTTCCTTTAATTGTTAATATTTTACAATATTTACATTTAAAGTAAACTCTTCTTTGAGACTGTTTTGGTCTAGTTATTGGTCTCTGATACCAGGGTGGTGCCCCGTTTTAATGATTAAATCCTAATTTGTATGAATTTTTATTGATTTAATTTGAATAATTATCAATAATTATTAATTTCTAATAACCACACCTGCCCTACCATCGATTCTCAACACCCCCAAATATCAAGACATTTTAGATGCCAGTGACAGTTCAGACAATGACGTTGAAGAGAGGTTGGGCATTTGATTTGATGACATTGATCCAAAGCATACTGCAATTTAAACCATGAAGAACCGCCATGGAGGACAGATTTAGGTTTCTGAATGGCAACCACAGGCCCTAATCTTGCCATGCATTTCAAGGAGAGTGAAGAATATTTCTGAGATAAAGAGGTTCTCTGGAAGAATGGTGAAAATTCCAAAAGCAAGACTTATAAGACTCAAAGCTTGCTACAGGAAGCATTTGCAAGCCATTTTACCTGCCCAGAGAGGAGAGACAAAGTAACAATTGACAGGTTGTAAAAGGAATTTTGTTGAGGACTGCCCAAATTTGTGCACGCAACTGTATAGTTACTGCTGGTGTTTGGTCCTGGAACCAAACCAACATCTGACTATAGGTGGAGGTGGAAACTTTATTTGAAAATGACTAACTAGGTATGCTGCTAGTGCAAACTCCCTTTCCTCTGTCTTAATTTGGAAGAATGAATTTCCTTCTACCAGGTTGCATAGAAAGGATTGTGTCTGAACTGTGCATCTTAACAACAGGAATCCCACCAGGCTCATATCTGGGTCCCTTTCCTTTACTCCTTCTACACAAGGATAGTTTCTGCTGTTATACACTCTAGTGGCTTCTCCTACAACTGCCAGCAACAACCAGCTATTCTTGTCATTCGCTCCTCCCTCACTAGAAGTGTGTCATCTTCTCCCTGAGCTAATCCAACTCCATCCTTGCTTGAGCCCTGCTGCTTGGTAGTAGTTAAATGCTATTTTTATTAGATTTTTATCTCGAGTACTGTGATACATTTGGTTAGATATGCATATGCCTCCTTTAGTATGGTACTGTTTTGAGTCTTTTACATACACTGTTGCAGCACATCAACATTTTTTTTCTCTATGTGTTTCCAGGTTATTCTGTCAGGCATCGTAGGCCTCACAACATGGAGAAGGCCAATGCTACTACTGGTAAGGTTTGGTTCCTTCCACAGTGAAGGGATTACATTGTTGTTTGTTGTGTTGCTGTTGAAATTCAATAGGAAAAGAACAGTTGGATTCAACTATCACCTAATTAGTATTTTCAACCATGTTCCATGGAGGGCCCAGCAGAGTGGAGGTTACCAAGACTCCATCCTCTGATAAGCACAACTTCAGTTACAAGGGAAGAAGTCACCAGTACAATCATCTACTGTGGTCCCTTTTGTACCTCAGTTGCAATGGAAATCTGCTCTTTGTGGCACATGATTGGTCAAAGACATCGCTGCTGTGGTTGAAGACGTAGAAAAAGACATTGAGTCGCGGTGAAGTCAGTCCTATTCTTCAAACCATGGACATTTAACAATATGTATGTCACCGTAATGAAAAGCTGCATTCTTTCAGAAAACATGGCAAAATTGATACTTGTATTGATTGATTGTTCTGACTGTTGCAAAAACCCATCTGCACCGCAAATACAGATTAATCCTACAGCAAACACCCCTTGAGCATCTTCTGTCAGAAATCCAACATTAGAGCAGTTGGTGTATCTGTTGACAGTGCAGCCAAACAAATGCAATTTTCCCACTTGTAATTTTGAAACTGACCCGATGTCAGACCAATAAAGAAAATTACCGGTTTTGCACTTTTTTAGAGACATTTCTGCTGATTTCTGCTGTCACCACTGCCCTTAGTAACAAATACATTGTAGCATTAGCAGTAACTAAATTGAGCTCTGATATGGAACAGTGAGACTGAGATCAACCAGGTCAAATTACAAGCTGTAACACTCGATTACACTCTGCATTGTTTCACCTTGTATATTGCGTTCCGTTCCGTTTTCTTGGCCACTTTTTCCCTCACAGGGTCGCGGTGATGTTATTGTCCCCCTTCTTCAGGGGGATTACTGGAGCCTATCCCAGTGACTCGTTGGGCGAAGGCCAGGGTTCACCCCTGAATGAGTCGCCAGCTCATTGCAGGACCCTTACTGATGGCAGAGGCTAGTGCCAACTGCACATCAGGAGCAGTTTTGGGGTTCAGTATCTTGCTCAAGGATACTTCGGCACGTAGCTCAGTCCCGCCCAGGGGAGCCTGGAATCGAACCAGTGACCTTCCGATCACCGATCGAACGGCTCTACCAACTGAGCTACAGCCGACCCTTCTTGTATATGTGAAGACAATTTAAATCCAGTGTGGTAAAAGTGGACTCTTTGGACTCTCTTGGCATTTATAACAAAAAAAAACAACAACTTTATGAGGAGATAAATTGCACCCCGAGGACAAATAAAGTGTTTTTAATTGAAAATAATTACCGAATGTAAATTCATTGAATGGCCAATTTGAATGTGTTATGACCTGTTGACATAGGGAGGATCTAGATGTGATAATCATACAGACTGGGAAAACAGCACACGTTCAGTGTTTGCCCTCAGCTGTACTCATGAAGCTTATTCACTATGTATTTTCTTGTTACAACACATCTAACCAATCACACGACAAAGTGGGCATGATTGTCTGATTGCCAGTTTCAGACACTGTCCCCCAATGCTAACAACAGAAAAGGTGTGGGTGCCAGGGACTTCAGACCATCTGACAAGCTCTTCTGCTGAAGCATACTGACAAACTGAGTAACTTTAAAGTATCTCAATATTTAGTGAAATTTTCTTTTTGGAAACAATTCTTTCAAGTAGACTGTTTGAGTGAAAGTCAAGGAAGATTGTGTTAAATTTATAGACTGTGATGAAATTGAATCTGGACTGAGCCTCGTGGATCCTCTGACATTTAAGATAGGATGTAATAAAAGATTTAGAACCCAGAGAGAGCCCACTGCTACCAGACAGTGTTTGCTGGCCTGTGATTGTGTATCATGCCAAAGTCAAAGCTGGAGGTGTGAGAGATTGATTAGGTTATTGATTACATGGAGTCCCACACACTCCCAGCAGTGCCAAGGGGTGTTGTAATGGTAGTTCTTCTTCTTGGATCCATTATCTGTCTTGAATAAACTGCCTTAGAAATGAGGAACGATTCATCAGCTTATTCATCACAGTCTATAGCGCTTAGTAGACCAGAGGGAGCATTTATTTTGAGATCTTTTAAAAATCTAATTGACAGCCCAAAATAAACAGGCTGACCCACCAGGAATACAACGTCTGCTAATAAGAAGGTGGAAAGCTAAGTGTAGTGCTGCACTCCATGAGATTCCAGCACATCTACTCATCAACACATGAACTCTCAAATTCAAACTGAGTGTTCTCTGTTTTAAGGCCTACTGACATAGAGCCAGACATCAAACAAGAGTTGCAGACTTTTAACGGCAACGCACATGACCTTTGTAGCTAACGTCTCTTTATCTGTAAAACAAAGATACAGGTCTACACCACTCCATCTACATTTGAATATGCTATTTTTGTGTAAACATGTTTCCAGGTGGCTTTGCTAGAGACCTCCATCCGCAGTGAAACACTTAAACAACATTAAAACTTCTGACCTCGTCTTCTCTGCCCTCAGTCAGCAAACACTAGAATTGTGCAGCACAGCTAACATCTTTTAAAGTGAACTCTCGCCAAAAAGCAACCTAGGCTTTATTTGTGAATGTATATGAGTCAATCCTTCATGTAAAAGCATATTACGACGAAAGAACCACTTTTAAGATTTATTGTGGTTTTGTTTTCGGGCAAGCTCATTTTCAATGGAGGGCAGGGGCACTTTTTAAAACAACAAGAAGGCTCGACACAACATGAAACTTTGCTCGTAGTATCACCAGGGTCTCTACACATGTACACGAGCATTGAGAACATTGTTTGCGTACACAGAGTTTACTAAAAAGAGAGTTTTTGAACAACTCACGTTAGTAGCTGTATCTTCGGCGCACCGCCGTCATGGCAGACAAAAAGTGTTGATCCCCGAGTGCGACCTAACAGGAGGGAGAGTAATGGTGGACCGCTCCTCAAGCTTAGTTCCATTTGAATGCACGGATAATTCATTGTTTTGTTGTTAGCAAAAAAAAATATTGACCTTCAAGTTGAAAAAGGAGCCTCATATAAGAAACAATACTACAATCAAAAGCTGGAAAAGTCACGTGACTTCTCGCGTGGATAGTTGTTGTCGGAAGCCAGTATGCTACCGGTGACCTGAGTGACAGACACAGCACAACAGCATGAAGACAGAGAGGAGACACCGAAGTTGTCACAGTGTAAATCAAGATGGTTCGTGTTTGTGCTTTTCTCGGATATGGGAAGAAGATGAAAAGTAACATTCCAGAAACTTTTCTCAGATTGCCGTTCCGGTGCAGTAGGGAAATCCTTAATCAGTGGCTAATTGGCAAGTCAACATCAACAAGCCGATCGAGATGCTAAAAAAGGACTACCAGGATCGACACATTTTGTCTGCCATGACGGCGGCGCGGCGAAGATACACCTGCTAACGTACACAAACAATGTTCTCAATGCTCGTGTTCATGTGTAGAGACCCTGGTGATACTACAAACAAAGTTTCATATTGTATCAAGCCTTCTTAGTGTTTTAAAAATAATTTTGATGCTAGCGTAAAAGTGCCCTTGCACTCCATTGAAAATGAGCTTGCCCGAAAATGAAACTACGGTAAATTGTAAAAGTGCGTCTTTCGTTGTAATTATGCTTTTACATGAAGGTTTGACTCATATTTTAACAAATAAAGCCTAGGTTGCTTTTTTTCCACTTACAGCCAGCTGATAAATCATCTCTATGGTTGCCAGGCAGTCTGACAAAATCATCATAAATATAGATTAATGACAACAGCTGTGTTGGCTGTATGATCACCTTTATCAAAGTTTAAAATGTGTGATCCCAGAAAGTTTGAAAAAGAAAGGAGATGCATTTACAGCTTTAACTGGCTTAATATAGACATACACAAAAATCTGTCAAGCAAACAGTTGGCAGGCAGAAAGCTAAGTAATTCATCAGCTGTAGCACATTGAACCGCTTAAAGCAACATCATGTAACCTGTTTTACCTTGATACAGCTTTAAAATAATTTTGATGGTACAGTGTCTGTTATAGCCACTCTGCCCCTTATCGCTTGTTTCTGCACATGTAACGGTGGGATCACAGCGTTACACACACATTTACTTCTGTTGAGTCCCAAGAGACCAGGAAATGGGCCAGTTGGGTCCTGGTACTTGGTCCGACACTTTACCAAATCGTAGTTTTCAACGTAGGCTGGAGTCCAGAAATAGGCTCAAAGAAGATCACTGGAGAGGTTCAGAGTCTGGTACAAATGAGTTTATTGGGTTCTAGAAGACAGCAAACAAGACAAGACAAGGAGTTCTCTCTTCGCTCCTACTTTTAATCTGAAGGGTCTCCACCTATTTCTTAAACACTGCCAATTCTAATGGTGGATGACATCGCCAGACTTGTCTATGGCCTTGCTCATTGGTTGACCTTTCTCTCATATCCAACGGCTGCCTCCATTAGCTTCGTACATTTGCCAATAGTATATTTCCTAAAAAGTAAAAACCATGTGGTTAGTATATGATTAAGTTCTTGGCCCCCTCGAAGAAGTTCACTGTACACACTTGTGGCTGCCACTTTCTCTTCATACGAGAGAATGTAACTAGGGATGCACTGATACCAATACTGGCATCGGGTATCGGGCAGATACTGCGCTCATGTACTCGCAAAAATGTACCGATACCACGCACCAATACCCCTTTTACTGCATTAGGCCTTACATTGCATGAAACTGATGATTGCGATCAGAGGGCGGCTTGTCATTTTGGATTTCAGTTTCTAGTGCATCGGTCACTAACAGGCAGAACACGGTCCGAATCTGGACCCAGACACCGTCCTATACGCACCTGGACCTATAGTCAATAAATTATTGAAGTATTTTACATTTTGACGGGGCGCTTCTATTTTGACCGGCGCTACTTTTCTAGACTTTACGGTACTGGTTTAGCGGATCAGGAAAAATAAACATTGCAACCCTGAATACAGACAGAGGTGAGAAGCAAGTGACAGACGGAAAGACAAGTGAGCAATACAAGGAGAGAAGACAGAGAAACGAGTGAGGCGGAGACAACAGAGAAAAATAACTCCACATGGCCTCTGCATGAGTGCAGCAGCTGGACCCTAACTTGAGGGGAAACAGAAACAGAAATGTTGTTTATCAAAAACGAAGTACTTTATTTGAAGATGCACAATTTTTAAAAAGCTATTTTATTCATTTTCACTATTTTATTTTTAAATGCAGCCCTCCTTTTCCTTAAAGAGAGAATACAGTAATACATACTTACAGTATTATATATCTGTGTAATTAAATGTTAAGTGACAGTATATATTGTCGAAATGTTTTTGAATTGTTTTTCTTTATTTGATTTGACAGTCAGTTCTTTATTACATGCAGACGTTGATACAACTGCTAGGCTACTTCAGTAAATATCACACTGATTCAAATGTGGATCTACCTGCCCAGGGACTATGGGTGGAAAATAGCAACTTGCTAAAACCCGGTGCAGTGCATCTCTCCTTGTTATATACAGGGTTAATGTTTTATTGTGCACTGTCCCTGTTCAAATAAAAGAAATAATAAGTGGAGACTGCAATAGTTTAATTGATTTATTAAGTTGACTGTGTTAACTATGTGACAAGTTTCATTGTGTTATTTTGTCAAGTTTAATTATGTCAAATGTGAAGACAGTGACAATGTGGAGGCTTTTTGTTGACACAGGAAATGATGATTATTTATGTTTATTTTTATTTGATTTATTATCATTTGTTGTAACAAGCAGAGAAGAAAATAAATCCTGTCTTCCAATTCAGTGCATCTGTAGCCTAATAGTTATTTTTGTGGTAGAAATGTCGGTATCGTTACTCATACTCAAAATGGTATCGGTGCACCCCTAGTAGCGAGTGATGACAAAGATGCTAAAGGACCAGGAAGGAAGAGCAATGAGAGAGAATATAAGATATAATGTGCCAGAAAACGAAGAAGGAAGCTCCATGACAGCTTTTGTGGAGAAACTAGGAGACAAACTGGATATCTCCCTGACCTCTGAGTCGCACAGACACACACACACAAATTCCAATTTTTACGTCTTGAAACAATGAAAAGTACTATTCGCCCTTTGTTTCCCCTGAAACTAAGAGAAGTGAATGTAATTCAGAGGTAGAAACTATGTTTTTGTTTTTTTATGATGGACATGTATCATCAGCGGACTAAACTGCTGTCAAGGGTCCTGCTCTTGTGTGGAGAGGCCTTCCCTCCTGGGCCAGATGTGTTTTCTGGCCAGTTAAAGGGATACTTTTTAGGAACCCTTACTCAGGAAGCTAAAGTTTTTAAGGCAGTTTAAGGCTTTGTTGAATGTCGATAGTTATATTAATTCTTTCTTTGTGTTACTTTTTTACTAGAGAGTGTGTTTGTTGCAAGTTGGTTTGGGCAACTCAAATCTCTTAACAGAAATTATGACACAGGAACAGCTTAGCATAGTTTCCTTCAATGTTAATGGTATACTCAATCCAATAAAATGCAGTAAGATACTCTCCAAAATGAAAAAGGATGCAGATATAGGTACAATAGATTTGAGCGACCATGCCCCAAAATACATTACTATCGATCTAGAGAACAATTGGAGAAATACAACATGAATCTCAAATATTTGGGTGTAATCTTGCCTAAAAATGTATTTATTATATTATTTGAGAAAAACTGTGATGCCCTGTATAGTAAAATCAAAGGAGACCTTGCAAGGTGGGATCTCATCCCGTTTTTCAAGAATTGAAATAATTAAAATGAATGTTCTACCGAGATTCTATATTTCTTTCAAACCCTCCCAATTATAATTACTCAGGACCATTTCAGAAAGTGGGATAAAAGGATATCGAGAGTCATATGGCAAGGGAAAAGACCTTGACTACAATATAAAACATTACAGTTAACAAAAGAAGATGTAGGCTGGGGTCTATCGTCCCTGTAAAATGATTGTGTTTCAGCACAGATCAGAGCATTATGATGCTGGTGTAACCCCTCCTATGAGGCACAATGGAAAGACATTGAATATAAAATGCTATCTGAAGTTCATATAAAGGCTGTGCTATCAGATAGAAACTTAGAAAATCTGTGGGTGAAATCCTTCCGAAGGGTATGGAGAGGAGTAACAAAAGAACACAAATTGGAGGCGGATATCAAAGTCTGAAGTTGGTGTGTGTATAACTCAGACTTTCCACCAAATAAGCTCGATGACAAACAAGAAAAACAAGATTTTTTATAGATATCTCCAGTTAAGAAATTACTTCAAGCAAACAATCAAAAAGAAAAGTATCAGAGAGAAAATCAAACCCCTTGTCTACAGTCTAGTGTCTATATAACTTAACGCACACTCAACAATATAAAGGATAAATGGCAGAAAGATGGAAATTTGACAGTAATTAATGAAGAATGGAAAGATATCTGCATGTTTCAATGGAAGAGTACAAAATATCATGCATGGAAAGAATTCTGCTGGAAAAAACATAATATGATTTTTTATTACCCTATCTTTGAAGGCACACTATGATAAGGGTAACTCGCAGTGCTGGAGAAACTGTGGTTGCCAGACTGTGTCCCACTATCATATATTCTCAGGATTCCAGAATATACAGAATTACTGGAAGAAATACATAAGACAATACAAACCATTTTTAACACTGGTATAGCTTTTGCTTTCAAAACTATATACTTAGGATATATCCCCCCAGAAGTAAAGGTATAGATAGATAGATAGATAGATAGATAGATAGATAGATATTTGGTGGGTGTATGCTGTCGGTAGGGATAAAAGCTTTGACCAAAAGATGGTTGATGCAGGCAGGACCAACTATAAAGAACTGGATTGATGTGACAGAGATTTATAAGATGCAAATAGTTACTTTTTCTGTGAACCTAAAGATGGACGTCTTCATACAACACTGGGAAAAATGGGTGCAATATGTCAAACCTATAAAACCAGATTTTGTTAAGATAATAAATTGAAGGAATATCCACAAATGTTAACTGATGTATCAGTTACTATATCCCTGTGAAGTGTCTTGAGTACTTAACTGTAACTGTAATGTAATGATATGAAGTCAAACCACTACAAGCACTTTTATTTGTTTATTCCTCTCTGGATGTATATAGTTATGTTTCTTTGCTCACTCACTGGAATTGAAAGGACTGTGATTCAAACAAGATAAGGATGGGAAACCACATTTTTGGTACAGGATACTCTAGGTTATTTTTTATTTTCCATTGTGGAATTGGAAGGGGTACCATATGTATAACTTTTAACAAAGATTGTATACATATACATTTTTGTATTGATTGATTGATTTTTAATGGATGACTACTACACCTTTTCATGTCATTTTCGAGTCACCAAGTCACAGTTTGAATATCTCATGAGGAAGTTTCAGGAGCATACAAAAGGAACCTAGTTGAGGTTTACCACCAGTTCCTTTTTCAAAGAAGGTGTTGATGTTCCTGTTGTACATGGTTAACCAGTACAGCTTTAGGGAGATGTTAGACAAGTTTGATGTGTCACAATCATCAGCACACAGGATCATCCAAGAAATGCTGAACATAATTTCCTCAGTGGGAACAACCTTCATCCCTAATCACTGTGAGAAAACAGCATCTGCTGCTTCTTTCTGCTGGCTCTGTCCTCAGTGGTGTCATTGTTGCAGTTGATCGGTGCGGAGGCTGCACATGAGAGAAATAGACTACTTGAACAGAAAATCATTCTACTCTGTCCTTCTTCAGGGGATTGTCAATGAGAAGGATTTTTCAACATTTTTGCTGGACCACCAGGCAGGGTTCATGTTGTGAACCTCCAACTTTTACACCACTTGGAAGGAGAAGATAGGCAAGTACAGCTTACAGTGTCTACATTGAACAGGCCTTCTCATTGTCATCACTCCCAAACGTGACAGTGGAGTTTTCACGGAATCAGACGAGCTGCAGAACTCCTTGGTCAGCTGTGGGAGTGGTGGTAGTTTAGCAAGTCTTCGGAAGGATGAAATGCAAGTGGCAGACCATGCTGATGGTTTTCAACAGAGACGCCTGAACAACTCTACATGAGAAAAACTGTCAACAGCGAAAGCTAAATGTGTCACTGCACCTTCTATCTATAGGCCACAGTGAAATGTTAGTTAGAAAAAAAAGTTTAGGTAGACATCCACAATATAATTTATCACAAGGTAAAAAAATATTACATATGTGATTTACACTGGAAAAAACAGCTACAATAAGACATATTTCTGTCATAGTTTTGTTTCATTCTTGTAACAATCCAGTATGCAGTGTAGAGTGATTCAAATTCTGCTCGTATGGTACATGTGCTACGGGCAACATGAGAGCTGAGTCAGCAGCTTTATATCATCACATTTCTGGTTGATTTTAATATAGTTGATACTGAGTTTGTTGATTAGCTGTGTCTAAAATGTTAATATGTTGTTGGAAGTGTGTACGCCACATATGTTGGTTGGTGTTTTCTGTTTTAACGAATGGAATGTTATTGATTTATACTGTGCTTTTATCCAAAGCCCTCTCGTTTACCAATTCACACAAACACACTGATAGCAGCAAACTACTTGAGCAAGGACACTTTGACATGTGGACAGTAGGAGCTGGGGATCATTCAACATATTCATTTATTGATTCATTTTAACCCACTCAACCTGCTGAGCCATAACCGCCCTTATGATTAGTGTTCTGTCTCCTGTGTGTCCTCCACAGAGAACAGCAAGAATGCCACAGCCCAGAATGATGCTGGTGGTGACGGGAGATGATTTTGGCTACTGTCCCAGAAGGAACCAGGGGATCGTGGAGTGCTTCCAGGCTGGAGGCATTTCCAATGTGTCACTCCTGGTTAACGCATCAGCTGCAAAAGAGGCAGCAGATCTGGCTAAAAGGTAGTGCAGGTTCTGATAAAATGCTGTTGTACTTCTTGTAAATGCTGACACACAGATCTCCTTTAAAAAAAAAAGTAAGTAATATACCTGGATCTGTGTATTGGTTGTTTGGTATTTTTCTTACTCCCTCACATAACTAGCCACAGCTAGCTGTAGCACAATGTCTCATTTGATGTCACATTTAGACACCTACAGCCAAGTGCTTAATTTGCAAATCAAGAGGTCCCAGAAGCAGCAAGGATGCTATTCTGGCAGGTCAGGTGGAGCGAAAAAGCCATCCATTTTTACTTCTATGATCAGTGTCAGACATGCAACTCATTCATCATTTCACAGCACAAACATGACTGAAATGTAGGATCAGTGATCATATTCGAAAATATTGAGATACTTAAAAGCATTTATGGTGTATTTTGAAAGATCTGGACATCATTTGAATCTAAAACATTCAAAAAATTGACTAATCTTATCGACAGAGTTTGAAGAAGTACCAGTTCTGGCCAAGATTCCTATGTATTTTATTGCAGAAACATCCACTGCTAAGCAGCCAGGACAGGCTTGTAATACCAGCACCTGCTGCGAGGGGTGATTTTGAGTCACTGTAGCCTCTAGTTGCCACATGAGAGTATGTCGAGTTGGCAAGGGGGAATGGCTACTGCCTCAGTTAGTTAATTCGGTAAACAGAGAGATGCAGAAGCTCCAGAAAAACTACTTCTATCATCATCTCAAACAACAGCTCCCAGAAAGAAACCATGTATGTGACAGAGAAAAGAAATGATAAACTTCTAAGCCTGTAGTGAGGACAGTCAAATACAAAATGGCTTGTTTTTCTACCATAGACAGCTCTCTGGTCTTCATGTTTTAACCATAAATGTAGTCTGCAAAGGCAAAACCCAAAGCTGAAACTGAGAGCAGACATTCAGCGCTATTTATTGTTTGAATAATCAATGTAATAGGACACACCTGGGCAGCAAAAAACACCTGGCACTCACATGATCCAATAATTTTGCTCACTTGGGTGGGTTCAAACAAAAGGTGCTATCTTCTATGTTTTTTAACAGATGTAGGTGTAAATACCTGGAAATGGATGCTGACATACTGAGTTCTTGTTTCATATTCATATTTTGTGGTCAAACCCAAATGTTTTCAGTGTACAGCAAAAATAAAGGAATTGGCCTTGCTGTTCCAATAGTTTTGGAGGGGACTGTACATGAATCAAAACTAACAATAGTAGATACTAATAGTAGACTAACTTTAAGTAGACTTAGACAAGCAGCCACACAGATGCATCAGCAGTCCAGCTGCAGTACTGTGAGCTACCATATTGATTTCCATAATTTCAGTACTAGTTGTAATGTATCATCACATTATAATGACTGGCTTTTTGAACTGTAGCTTGTTTTTTTATTAATGCAATAGAATTTTGTCTCACATGCTCTACTACTGTGGGCCATCCCATTATATTGTGTAGCTCACTTGCTTGCTTTTCCTTTTTTGTTGACCCATACTGCACAGCAATAATTCATGTGTCTGAAGTTTAGACTGTGGCATACTACCTTGAGAATGTCTTTACATTAAAACTTTGCAATCTGTGTAATTATTCCTGCCATCTTCTTCACTCATTTAGAAAGATCAGTAAATTGAGTTGTCCGTGACAGATTATTTGAGTTTTTGCATCTGCTGTTGTATTGATTGTTGTATCATCCACAAACATATTAGCATTTAAATTGGTTAACACTAAATTTGCCGATATGGCTGAAAGTCTATCATGATTGTCAAGTTTCAGAATGATCAATATCACATTTTGTGTGACCTGCCTAATTTTTATCATTTTTAAATACCAGACTAAAAGGTTGATTTTAACACAGTATAACCTTAGCAGTGTAGTACAATGCTGTGTTATGAACATTTGTCGTATGGTGTTGCAGCTGTTACAAAATATATTCTAGTGAGAGGTTCGGACAAAACAATTGAATTTCTTAATTTTTAATGTTTTGGATTGGATTACTGAAATGATGGAACAACTAGTAGAACGTCACTAAAGACATGCAATACCATGAACAAGTATGACTTCGTTAATAATGGAATTACCTTCCTTGGTTATGAGATTAAGTATTTTCTGACTGTGATTAAACAATTAAAATGTGTGCTTGGCAATTGCTAAACTGCTAGGTGTTTGTCTAAGCATAATTATTTGGTTGAAAAGTTGCTTGAAGTGGTTGGACAGGCTTCCCAGGGCTTTTCACCATCAAAACACTTGTCAGACATTTTCAGCCACCGTCACATGATATTACAGAAAACTTTTTTTCCCATCAGGTACGACATCCCCATTGGCCTCCATGCCAACCTGTCGGAAGGCGTACCAGTATGTCAAAGCCTCCAGCAGGTCTCTACACTGATAAACCAGCGAGGTGTCTTCCAAGGAAAAATGGGCTTCCGTCAGGCTCTGGAGAGGGGTCAGCTCAGCATGAAACAGGTATACTAATCTAATAAGTCTTAGTCATGTTGTGTGCATGTATTAAATGAGGCCATAGAGCTACACCTGATTCATCCAGACTCTGAAAACAATGTTTATTTGTAAAAAAAAACCAAATGCAACAGAAATTGAGTATAATCTGCCAATGTGGGTCACTCCATGCCACCCCACTAAAAATTCTTGAAAAAACTTGAAATTTCTATTCAATTCATGGCACCATGCAAAATTCTGTTGCATAACTTTTTAAGTTTGGCCCTCTGAGCTAAATTTCCGCATTTTAGTGATTCCTTGTATGTGTATGGTGAACCTCACCAATTGCTCCCTTTTCACTGGATTGAGTTGAAAGCTGAACTTCCAAGAGAAAGTAAGGAAACTTTCATTCATTTAAATAGTTGTTGCTCAATGGTTATGGTAATCAAATTGAAAACAGGAAGAGTTTTGATTGTAGATTTTCCCAAGAAGGATTATTCTAGTATCCTAACTTTAGTATATTAGAGGTTTGATATTCATTGCATATATAATTACATCTTTGAATTTATATATTTTATATATATGTATTTATATTATGTATAATATATATGTGTGTGTGTGTGTGTGTGTGTGTGTGTGTGTGTGTGTATATATATATACACTGCTCAAAAAAATGAAAGGAACA
>OMLP01039865.1:0-43349 GCA_900302685.1 Spondyliosoma cantharus | reverse complement strand
TCAATAATCATCAATTCTTTATTATTGTTTTTATTTGAATCTCTGGTTCCTTGTTTCAATGAATGATGTTGTTGATACCTGCATTTAGGAAGCAGCGGGTCCTAAACCTCTCTCTGGATTCATTCATTTAAATTGCCCACTTAGAACTTCCTTGAACTGTCTCTCCGTGAATCACGATCGCCGTTTTTTCTGTCGTTGCAACACTCTTTATCTGCTGCTACTTCCCACTTGCTGAAATTACTTTTAGTTCCTATCGCAAAAGATGTCTCCAGGACCACATTTTGCTATGAGGACACAGGCACACACACACACACACACACACACAATCTCTCACTGTCATGAGTCATGACTGGTTTAAGTCATTAGTAGTCATCATTGGAGTCATTAGTAGCTACTTTTAAAAACCTCTGGAATACAAATGAAATGGTAATGTTTGTTGCCCGTGTTTCTGCCATCCAGTGGCAGAAATTCATCCTTCCATCTACAGGTGGTGGAGAGGAGCAGTCTGAAATGCTTTCAGCCTGAGGAGAACAGTACAAGCCTGCATCTGGATGCCGGGGGGAAGATCACCTGCCCAGGTCTCAACTGTAGTGACAACACAGATGTCAGGTGGTACAAGGTAGACTGATCATAGTTAGAGTTGGGGTTTTTTCAACGGAAACATATAAATTTCAGCAAAAGCTCAACATGTCTGCTTTCTTAAAGGGTAACAAACCAGCGTGTGAGAAAAGAGCCTGCCGGGTGGAGAATGGGCGGCTACATCTTGGCACAGTCAGGCGTCAGGACACTGGTGTATTTTTCTGTGACAGACAAGTGAATGAACAAGGAGTCAAGTGGACCTTCAGGAGGAGTGTTGACGTCAGAGCAGTACGTAAGTGCTGTGTGTCTCTGCATTCACAGTGGGAGAGGGGAAGTACTGGGTGAACTGTCACCACACCTACTGGAGGGATTGCGGTGGAAATGTATGTTCCCTTACTAGCATTAGCTTGAGCTGTGGTTGGTAAGACTATAGAAACCAGCCAGAGCAAACTGGAAAGTATCCAACAGAAAAAAGAATCCCACTTCGAAATGACGTGAAGATGCACCAACAGGAACTGCCCCGTGGCTCTCGCTGGCTGGATGGGAGATGCGTTAGTGGCTAGTTTGCTACATTCAACAAGCTTTATCAGTCTTTAATAAATACAGACATAAACTACTCAAGCAAACTAGCCATCATGTATGACCGCAAATCAGTCCAAAAAGAGCAATTATGTACGTGCGTGCTTTGTGCTAACGTTAGCCACTTAAGGAGTGTGTTGCCGCAGCAGCGCTCTATTCTTGAGCTCAAGCGCCGCGTGCTTAGTGTTTGAGCTATCTAACTGGCTCAGGTGCTATGTACTGTCACATTACTTTTAGGCAGGTCTTGCCACTCAGCAGCCATCTTGGCAACACCTCCTTGCTGTTATTTCAGGCAGGGAGAGAGCAGTAACTGCATGTATACAATCACATCCAGTATATGCTATATTTCATTTCATTTATTTATTTATATATCCAGTCAAACCTAATAAAATAATAAATGCTAAAAAAGTTTAGTGATTTTTCCCCAAAATGAATTTGGTTTTACCACCTTGGTAAAACCTTATAACTGTGACATCCTTGCTGAACCACAATATGAGTAAGCAGCTCAGTGCAGAAACAAGCCTTGCTGCCTACGCATCATAGTCCATCCTCTCACCCGTATTATTGTCCCTTTTTTTTTTCGCTGCAGAAGAGCTCACAAACAACTTGGACTGCATGGGCGGTCTCACGTGTGTGATCCTGTAATGTGTGACCCCCTGTCGCTGATCAGTCATATAGTACGCAAACCACAAAAACTTCAATACTCCCGATTACACGAAAGAAAGTTGTGAACTATGAACAGTACAGAACTCTCACATCTTTGAAAGTTGTGTAGTGTTTTCTTTAGCTTCGACTTTTCTCATCATTACCGACGTTTCCTGATAAAACTGTTGTGATTGTTATACATATTAAATGTACTCCACTTTCATTGTTTGATTTATTAATGTATTTGTAAGCCCTCCATTGAACTTGCAAATGGCAAAAGTTTCTCTTTTTAATTTTAAGTTGAATGTCCTGATTCTTCGCATCATGTAAAGTGCTATTTTCTTACATGTGGGCGAAGTGTAGTTGAGGTCAGTTCTGATTTATACAGAATCAATGTTTTTCACAAACATAGTAAACTAGACAGGTCATAATACGGTACTGCATGACTTTCTTTACCCTGCCCCAACAGCTCATTTCTCACCAAGAGACCCTCCCGAAATAAGGCATCCTGATGGCAGCAGAACAGAGAAAGTGGAGCTTGGTAAGTGTGTCCAAACGTGTTATGACAGCGTTGTAGCTGTAGCTCATGAGTAAAATATTGAATGTCACTTCTATCAGGACATTCAGTGACATTCAAGATTATAATGGCCATGTTTTTCTACTTGTTCTAGGTCAGAATCACACTCTTCAGTGTGAGATATATTTTCCTTTTGAGGAGGGGTTCTCACCAAAGGTGCTTTGGTACATGAATTACGGTGGCAACACAAAGAATGCGACCCCACTGGACTTGGAAAAGCCAGAGTCAGTCACTTAGTCGGTTGTGAATTTGTAAACACGATGTTTCAGCTCGGCTTGTGTGGTAAGAATTCATCAGGTTTCATTTCTTAAGTTTCATTGATTACCTGAAACTCTTTCCGTGATTCAGATGCAAGAAGGTAGAACCTCAAGGGTTCAAGGTCACACAGAGAGCCATCATAAAAGAGGTGCGCCTACAGGACCTGGACAACACATATACCTGTATCGCCAGTAACACTGTTGGAAACAGCAGTGTCACCATCAAGCTCGAGAAGAAAATTAAGGGTACAATTGTTTCTATTTTATATTCTCATCTTTGTTTAGTTCATACTACATTTGCTATATACAATTGTTACATTACAATGCAAATAGTTATTTTAATATAGATGAAAGGTGTCAACATTAAATCACAATACAGATAATACAAAAAAATATAATCTAAGTCCTTTCAGGTTGTGAGCTAGGTGCATCTACCTGAAAGTGCAGATGCTTTACACATTTTACACGGGAACACAAGTTGAAGGTGGGATTGTTGCCTCAAGCTAGTAACCGAGGGAGCTGGATGTGTCTCTGTGCAGGCAATTCTTATTGCTGTGAGCTATGAAGCTGCAGACTGAACCCCTGTTTAAACTCATGTGGTTGGAAAGAAGGCAGCATCTGACCCCATTTCATATCTTTGCTCAAACCGAAAAAGTTCCATCTGTTGAGTTCAAAGATTCAGCTCAACAGTTTTGAAAACACCCATGTGCACACAGTTGTGTCTGCCAATTTTGAGTTTGAAACATTAGGTTTAATTTGTGCAGGCAACACTTAAAGCTGCATAAATCAATATTTTTTATATTTACAAGGGATCAAATGAACATGCATAGTGTGAAAGGAATCACTCTTTTGGTGAAATTTGGTGAATTACTCCACAAGTGGTGAGTGCAAACTGTCCTCCTTGCATTAGCGTGGGTTTGATTGCATGATCATTTTTAGTTTACTGGCCCCAAACAGCCAGAACACTTTACCGTACGTTAGCCATAAGCTAGCTAGCAACCACATGCAGTGAGGGTGTGTATGTCAGTGTGTTAGAATTCAGATGAGCATCTCAATGAACTCAGCACTCACCACAGACTCAGGATCTCTCTCTTCTTTCCCCTCTCCTCTGTATGTTCACAACTTAAAATGCACCACCACAGAGTACATAAACATCCGACAATGGAGGTCAACTCTGCGGGTCACTGCTGCAGTCAGGAAGATAAATGGGAGTGAAGATAAATCCACTTTTTAGCCCCAAAAGTTAAAAGTAATTTCTGAGTTGTCCTCCCGCCTGTAAAAGCAGAATCTGTGGTTGTTTATCTCTTTAGAAGCTCTGGCTCTGCACCTGACTCTCTCTTCCAGAGCTTGCCAGGTCTCAGCAGCCAAGAAGCAACTGACCCTCCCCACCTGGAGGGGACATTTTGTGTGTTTGTGTCACTCTTGCTGCATCTATGAGCATCTTTGCACCGACTTTGTATGTAACCTTGACTCTTCTGCTTCACTTTCATTGGGAACACACCATTAGAAATCAAGGTTTCAAGAGAGATTTATCACTCCCTCAGCCTTTTAGTGTCTCCCAGCTAATAATTTTTTTTCTGGTTCAGTCTCACCAATAATTTTCTGACACAGCAAACATTTTGAACAAGAAGTTGAAATTAACCAACTGTACTCTATCCATTACCAAATGGCAGACAGACATGCTAGCTACTGAAGAAAGGGGTGGAGGTGGACCCCAATGTGATAAATTGACATTTATCAAGTGAATACAAACGCAACTCTGAATTACGGTTTCGATTTGTTTGCTGCAACTGTTTGCTCGATAACTCCAAATGGATGACATGATAATAATAATAATATATTTAATTTGTAAAGCACTTTACATTTAAAGAAATCTCAAAGTGCTACAGGAAAAGCAACAATAAAAGAGAAAACTTCAGTTAAAAAAACACCTAAAAGTCAAGAGCAACTTAGAGGTCATAGGATCTGCTAAAAAGGAAAGTTTTAAGTCCTTTTTTAAAACATTCAACTGTCTGTGGTGCCCTCAGGTAGTCAGGGAGGCTGTTCCACAGACGAGGACCCCTAAGGTGCGGAACTTAGTCCTGGGGGGGTGGAGACGGTGAGAGTTGGTTGAGCGGGAGGGGTCGAGATGACGTTTGTGGGGTTAGCAGTTCTTTAAGATAGGAGGGGGCATTGCCATAGACGCACTGGTGAGTGAGGAGAGAAACCTTGTAGTCAATCCTGGTTGAGATGGGAAGCCAATGAAGTGAATGGAGGATGGGTGTGATGTGTTCATACTTCTGCACTCTCATCATGTCAGTTTTGTGTTTACAGCTTCTTTCTGCTGCCTCCAAACCTATTATTGCTACTGTAAAAACATCATACAATCTAATGAGTGTATTTTGGACTGGCTTTCAGTGAAACTGCCGTTGCTGGTTGGCTATCCCATTGTAGCTTTGCTGCTGGTAGCTGGGCTGGGAATTGTTTTGCATGGGAAGTGGCTGGAGCTGCAGCTTATCTACAGATCCCGCTTCCAACATGGAAAACATGACAGAGGTGAGAATGCACACACACAAGAAGATAAAGCTCTACAACAATAAAAAGATGCAATCAATTAAATCAATAAACTAATTAAAACATTATGAGTATAGTTTGAAATTGTCTTAATCTTGTGCAAATGCTTGATAAATGTAGGTAGCATTCTGTGATGCTGCAGTTAGTAGTGTGTAGTGTAGTGTAGTGGTGACAAAAACCAAGGTGGCAATCTCATCACTATCTTATCATTTGTTTAAAGTGTTGCCAAAGCTGCATGTAGGATACAAATACATTTAAGGGCCCAGCATTTGTTGTCTTTTTCTTGCACCACCACCAATCAGATGAGAAAGAGTTTGATGTGTTGCTGTCGTACGTGTGGAGCCCGACATCAGCAGTGGTGGAGGGACCTTTGACGCCTTTGTCCCCATCAAGACCTGAAAATGATGCCGAAGGTATAGGCCAACAAGTTCACCGCATTGATTCATTTTCACGCAACTACACTCGTAAAATACATCAACAATCGCTTTTATTGGCAGCATGTTCATCCAGCATGGACCCACTGAACTGTGAGGAGGGTGAAGCCACCCAGAGACCACTAGAAGTGCTGCTACCCAAAGTGTTAGAGGACCAGTGGGGGTATCGCCTCTGTCTGCTGGAGAGGGACATGCTTCCTGGAGGAGGTCAGAGGATCGCTCGTGTGTCTCTGTGTGTGCTGACTGCAAGTTACGCTGATGGTTTCCATTTTGTTTTTCAGCATACACAAATGATGTGGTCCTTGCAGTGCAGAGAAGCCAAATGCTTATATGTCTCCTGTCAGCTGACTATCTGTCCAACAGCAATGCAGTGTTTGAACTGGAATCAGGAGTTCAGGTAGGAGTATATTTCATGGGCTGACGACACTTTCATGTCACATTAGGGTAATCCAGGGTTTGTTCATGTCATAGATTTCTGCAGTATGCGCCATGTTAAAGGACACATAATTTTAATAATTGTTTTACAGTCATATACAATGTTTGAATGTTTCCAGTAAGGAAGGTATGGCCTAGATGTATTGTTATCTCAGTTTTTTCAGTATACTTCCCTATTGATATAATTATTGACTTTAATGTGACCAGATACGTGCGTAAAATGAATGGATTGGTTTAGCTAATGAAAAATGTATTCAGATTTGGATTCCTACGGTTGTTTTTTTCTTTGGGAAGTAAACAGGTCATTTGAGTTAGCCATGTTGCTACCACAAGGATGTGCTAGGATGAAGGAATTTGAGGATTTACTTGCATATTTAGCGCATTAACTAAAGATTGCACACTCTTTACTGTCAAACATTTTTCTGACACTGCCTTAACCGTTCTGATATTGTACATGCCATGTTCTGGTATTCACTGTTTTCTTGTTCCTGTAACTGTTTCTATTCTAAGAAACTATTGTTTTCTGGGTTGCAGTTCCCAGAAACAATAATCCTGAATGTAAGCCTCAACCACATTGGTTTCATTTTAAAACATCAATAGCAACAACTGAAACAAGGACATCTGTGGCTGTGGTAGGAAAGTAGCCACAAGCAAAACCAAATCAGTTCAACTATTTACAAAGGAGTGCTGTTGAGTGGTTCTGTATTATTTTAAAGAAAAGGTTTAATATTTCACTCAGAAAAACACAATTCATTCATGATCTGTTACCTGGTCCATATCTTTAGGCTTTGCTGCAAAACTCTAGCCTCAAACTCCTGCTAATATGGACGAGTAGAGCCTCAGCATCTCCTGTCCAGCCAGAGCCTCCGCTGCCCATTTTGGTCCAGAGGGCCCTGAAGGTGCTACCCAGTCTGGACTGGACATCAGGAAAACCTGGCAGAGCCACCAGCAACTTTTGGAAGACTTTGAGGAAGAGATTGCCTGATCACAGAGTTCAGCTGGTTCACTCATCGGACCAATGATTAGACTGCATTAATCATTTTTGCCTAACAATACGCACAGCATATTTATTTTACAATGCAGCTTGTATTACTATAGACATATGCAATTAGAGGAAATTCCCATGAGGAAGGCGTAGGGACGCCTAATCATAATGCATCATTTTCAAATTAATCCTTCTCTTTAAATAAACTGCATCAGTTAAACAGTGTGGAATAATCAACTAATTTTTCAACTCTACTGCTAAAAACATCAAGAAATCAATCTCACTGATTTCTGAACACTTAGACTATTAACAATTCATCTTCATTTAGTTATCATACAGCTGTTAGTTAACCAGTGTAAGTGCAAACAACTTGTGGGGTTACAGCAGACACATCAGCAATACAAATTTGACACACTGTTTCATCCATGTGTTTTATTATTATTGGCTTTTAAATATTTTTTCGGGTGTTTGATAAATCAAGTTCAGGCAGTGGAAATGTATTCACTTAGGGAAAGCCCCTTCTCAACAGTACAGTAACCTACAGGGGAGTTGAAAGTTTATATTTTTGATCATGGTGATCTTTCAAAAAGTCACAGACGTACCACAATTATGTGAACCAAAAGGATTGGGGCTTTATTTCTGAAGTTTGGACTTTCTGTCGAGAAGTGGACGATAAAGAGTTTGTAAATGAGCCTAACATATATTTCAACCACTCAGAAATCTTTAAATATGACCAGCAGGGTGCTATTCCACATCACAGCCGTATGATTCTGGTCTTCACACAGTTGTTAAATAAAAACACATTATCAGTCCTTCCATTTGCCAGTTCAATGAAGCAGGCAGAAATCTGGTATTAAATAAGCAGAACCAGAAATACTGGCACAAAGCTCAAACATAAAAAAAAAACATCAGCATAAAAATCAAACAAGAATGCCTATGAGGTGGCACAGCTGGTGAAAACAAAAGGTTGTATATTTAGAAACTGAGTGAAATAAAACAATCTGTTCATCTAGACTATGCCCCACACACATATTAACATAATATCCAAACGCACACTCCCACTTGTGGATTTAAAAATAAAACATTGTCACACTTGTATGTACATTTTTACACAAAAATAAGAAGCAACACTAAGAGCTCGCTCAGGACCATGGTCGCTTCAGATAGGAACAAGCAAGTCACAAAAGGGGCACGAGGGCTCTAAGATACTAGGTTTTTTTCTCATTAGCCAGCTGAAAGCAACTGTAGGAAATTCTGCACAGTTTGAACAATATTCTGGCTAATATGTCCCATATCCCAACTTGTCTCCTCTGATCAGAGGTTTGACAGTCTGGTACCTCTCCTCTCAGTTAGCATCAGCCCGTAGTGGTTAAAAACGTAAACGTGAGTCAGTCATGGAGTATCATGGGAGGTTTACATTTTACTTCGTCTCATGTCCACAATGCTGAGAAGGTGTCAAACACAAGGCTACAGTGAGAAATAATATGAGCCTTTATAGGTATCGCTGACATGTTGTCAAATTATAGAAAATTATCCATTAGAGACAAAAATGTGTTGTTTTTTTTGTTTTAGTTGTTTGTTTTTTTACAGTTTGTCTGCTTGGGCCTTCATCTTCCTCTCCCAAAGTTTTTGATGATCAGAGAAGCCCTGCTTGCCCTTGTTAAAGGAATTGGGTCCTGCAGATGTGGGTGTCTCCCTGAAAAGACAGCAGATTAGTCACTCCAAACTTAAATAGAAATGTTAGACGATTAGGTCAGCATATAACTAAATTTGAAACATAGCAACAGCAATTCATGAAAAATATATTCACTGATTCACTGATAAAAGAAGAAAGTGAGGAAACACGTATGTATGAGTGTGTTTATACCTGCCAATGTTCTTCATCCTCATCTTTGCTTCTGGAGGCATCTCCTCAGGTTCACTCTACATGGCAAGAGAAAGTTAAGTGAGCCTCTGCATATTTTTTTTTTTTTACGGATTTTTACAATCATGACATCACTATTTGCATGCACACTTACATCATCATCTTCATTAAAAACAGAAGCCAGCCCTGTCTTTTTTGGAGGGAGTGATGGTACAGGCTCCTTGGGTTTCTAGAACAGGTAGGGGAGATCAACACAGCATTACGCATCTTCACTTTCTTAAGATAATAAAATGCAAATGGTTCAAATGTAAAACTTTCTTTTACACAAGGTCCATTGCGATACACTCACTGTTGCTCCAAGTTTGATAGATATGGGGTTGGACTTCTTTGCCAGCGGACTGCTCATGCTAAAGCCTATCTTGGAGACTTTGCGGGGTGCTGGTGGGTCTTCTGAGGATTCATCCTCATCCTCGGGCGTGAGATGCTGGGATGTGCGTTTGACTGCTGTCCCTTCTCCCCCCACATTGCTACAAGAGACAGGCTTAGTTTTCACTCTGCCTTCCTCCTCCTGCGGCCCTGCTTGAGGCAAGACAACTCACCAAGGTGAACAACGGTTTCCTGTGAACTGGAGAATAATATAAACCATCTATATCACCTTCACCTGTGTTGCTAACGTTACGTTTCTACCCATCAACGAAACAAAGGTAACATGTGTCCTATTTTATAAGTCAGTTATGGGACTGTGTCTAAAATCTACCGACGATATGCGCCTTTAAGTTAAATTAGGAGTACTGCACGTAGGCTCTGGCAATAATGATAACGTTATTACTCATCCTTAAGACAATAACCTGCGTCCAATAGCTTATGCTAGCTACTTACACACTAGCTAGGCTAAAGCTAAGTTGGCAGGCTAACAAGATAATTGTCTGCTGCAAGAAAGACGTTGCTTTATTGCCAGGCTATTAACAGTAACTTAAACCAAGTAGTCTGAACCAGCCACATTCCCACATACAGTTTTTAAAAGAAACGTTAAGACTGTGTTGAGTGTAACTTCGCTAGCATTGGCTAGCCAATGGTAATATTATATGGCTAACATCGAGTTAGCTAAGTTAGGTTTTACGAACGTTTACTCTGACATTAGTTTAAATGGTTCCGTTTTAATGGATATTCAGCAAATGGAACTAAGCGGAAACACTGCTCATTTCTTAACCATATGTTAGTAGTTAAACCAGCACAAATATCACCTCCGTCTTCGGTGAAACTCCTTCTGTTATGCTTGTAGTCCGCCATCATATCTCCTCTCAAGCTTGCCAGCTCAGTGAATTCATCTCCGCTCATCTTCTTCTGGCGCTGTGAGCCAAAGACGCTGAAACGTACAATATTTGTACAGAAGAAGAATAAATACCAATATGGGCAAGTAAGTAATGTGAGGAAGGATCGGCATAATAATAACGTTCTTTGTAAGAATTGGAAATTCCATCTTGTTTTTGTGGACAATGTCTGTTATTATTAAAACATTTGTGTGTCTGTCAAGTGAATCACACGATTTCTATGTGATTTGACTCTGAAACGAAAGGTGGCGCCAATGCACCCGAGAGCTTACTCTGGCTGCCAACGGTCATTTAAACCAAAAGAGACGAAGAAGAAGGAGGAGACGGAAGAAGGAGGAGAAAATATGGCAGTAAGCTAATTTGGCATACAGACAGCTAGCTGGTAAGATTAAAGACGTAAACCTGATCTTACAGAGTTGGTGTGCTATATTTATCTGCTCCTTATTTCAGGTACTAATTAAAATTCCACAGCGCTTGAGTTAACAATAAAGAATGACGTTAATGTCGCAATTGTAGCCTGACAGTTGTTATGCTTCAATTAGATGTGGGTGAACTGCTGTGTTAGCTAACGTTAACAGAGGAAGTTTGCTTTGTGACAATTTGTTTGCTATCTTACCATGTGTTTGTGTCTTTGTTTACAATGAACCCATAGCTTGTCTCGCAGTTTCTTGATAATGGCTTTTAGCTTGTAGCTAAGTAACACTGGATCACTGCCTGTATTTCACTGGCTGTGTCTCTAAACTTCTACTTGTCTTATTTCTCCCAGGCCCTTAAACAATGTGTACCAGTCAAGATGGGGCAGACCCTGTGCATGTGCTCCCGTGGCTCCATCACCATTGATAACAAAACATATTACTTTGTCCAGAAATTAGACGAAGGGTGAGTCTTAAACTACTTAACTACACCTTTAAAGTGCAGTATTTAGTTATTCTGTAGAGCAAATGTAACCATGGACATAACCAAGTTGTTTTTTTTTCTATTCAATCCTACATAAATTGCTCTTTAGACAAACAAGCCTTCCAAATTATAGTTGAAAGTAATCTCCAAAGATACACTAATTGTTCCACTTGGTGCAACATGTCTTTCAAGTCTTGTGCCCCCGCTGTTATAAGAAATCATTTACTTTTGATAAATAATGAAATTGTATATTTATGATCGATGTCATCAGAAGGACAAATGGGTTTAGGGCTGAGACAGGCTGAGGAAATAGTACAGTACTAATAGATGGTCATATTGGTATTTCCTTAGATTTGTTGATAATAACCATAATATGGAATATCACCAGTCCACACTGGCTCATATGCTACCCCTGAACTTTAATCCCTGTGTGTCCTGTCTTCAGTGGGTTTAGTTTTGTCGATCTGGTGGAGGGAGCAAAGGATGGACACTTCTACGCCCTGAAAAAGATCCTGTGCCATGACCGTGAAGGCCGTCAGGAGGCTCAGACAGAGGTGGAGATGCATCAGACTTTTAATCACCCCAACATCTTGAGCCTGGTTGCTCACACGTTTGTTGATCGTGGAGGCAAGAGTGAAGCCTGGTTACTTCTGCCTTATATGAGAGTAAGTTGATGTTGGGGTGTTTGTCCAAAATAACGTCCAGGCAAATGATGTGATTCTGATAAGTTGATGTGTTTGTGTGAGCAGAAAGGCAGCCTTTGGTCTGTCCTGGAGAAGCTAAGAGACAAGGGGAGCTCAATGCCTGAAAAACAGATTTTGCAAATCTTGCGTGGCATCTGCTCTGGACTCAAGAACATGCATGAAAAAGGCTATGCACACAGGTAATCTGCCTCCTCCTATGCACACGTACAACAAACATTTGCATAGGACACATACGACCAGCATAAATAAGATATTCATGGGAAAATATCCAGATCTAGTAATGGTAACAATGAGTGCTCAAAATTGACCTCCAAATATGTTATTCTAGTGCTAAAAACAATTTCTGCCAAATGAAAATGAATCAAATTGCCCACCATGAGACAGTGTGGGAAAAAATGTTGACGTTATATATGACTGTCAAATATTGTTGTGAACGGTGTGAACCTGTCTTGAAAAGTGCAATTACATGTTTAACGTTTTGTAGCCCTCTGCCATGTTGTTCGTTGTGTTGATCAAATGAAAATGGCATATTTTTGTAAACTTTATTAGAGAATTGCATTAAATTTGTTTAATTTTATAATATGCAGTAAAAAAATAAAATCATGTGGAATGTGCAGATATTTAGGTACCAAGTTTAACTGAGTATACCGTAGTACCATTCATGTGACATTGGAGGTGTTTGGCATTAAATGGTTGATCATTTAACTTGAAAAATGAATTTACTGTATATTGTCAACAGCAACAATATCATAATGTTAGCTCAGTGAACAACATTGTATTTTTTTAAAACTGTGTTCCAACTGTCATATGATCATTGACATAATTATCCAAATGGCAATTTCAGTGTGTTCCTTGTTTTTAAGTATTTGCATTATTAAATTGCAGCTGAATGCTATTTGTCTGTTCTAATTTGACAGAGACCTAAAGCCCACAAATGTGCTTCTGGATGAGGATGACAGGCCAGTTCTGATGGACCTGGGCTCTATGAACCGTGCCAGGATCGAGGTATGGGCGCAGGGTCTACAAAGAGTGGTTAATATTTTTACTGATGTAAAAAAAATAAAAATGTGTCGGCATTGATGCTGATGATCAAACACCAAATCCCAAATTAGTTCTGTTGAATCCTGAGGCTGGCCACATCCCTGTAGAGTGCAGGGCCACCATCACTCCCTTTGAATTAGTTTTTTTTTAATTCTTCATAATTTATTTTGAACATTAATGTTAAATGTTGCTCGAATTTTTTTTATATGAAATGATATCACCTCTTAATTGTTTTGTATAACAGAACTTTGGTTAGCTACAAGAAAGGGGTCTTAAAATGAAAACAAAGATCCAGGCAACAAAGACAAGTAGTCTGCAATGTTGGGAGATGTCTAATCTCCACATACTATAATGTAACAAACAGTGGCCCCTCATCAAGTCCATGTGTGGATAATGTTTTGAGAGTAAGTGTTCACTATTTCTGCCTCTAGATGGCAGAGTGACCTTTTTAATGTCGCTGAACCACATATTCAATATGTCATGCTTCCTAACCACAACATCCCTAGATAGCAGCTTTTGTGGAAACCTGTGAGAGATCGAACAGTAGACTGGTCAGGTAGCCATTTAAACCCACGATCAGCAATTATCATGTATTGTCTTAAATGCCTGAGAGTACAGCTTTTAACTTTCCACGTGTTTTCCCTGTGTAAAAAAGTGTGTAACAAAGAGAAGAATGAGTGACGTTATCAGGGGTTATTCTTAAAGCACAATTAATTTGCTCTTTTGCTACCTGCAGGAAGGTTGTCATGTTTTTGTTTTTCTTTCTGCTTACAAGTGACAAAAATGCGAGAGCAAGACCATGGCAATTGTTGCTATCGAATAAATGTTTACGTAACATTTTTCTAGAGCGGCCAACATACCTGTCTGCTGGGCATCAAATATACATCCAATAAAGGCAGTTTGTTTTCAGCTGGCTGTGTTGTTTAATGCTTGTCCGCTAAATATGAAAAATGAACTACATGATTCTTGCCCTGTGGTCATTTTAATAAAACTTGGTTCATTTCAGGTCAGAGGATCCAGAGAAGCCATGACCATTCAGGACTGGGCAGCCCAGCGATGCACCATTTCCTACAGGGCTCCTGAGCTCTTTAATGTTGAGAGCCACTGCATAATAGATGAGCGCACTGATATCTGGGTATAGTCCTGTATTCCTCATCCCCTTACGCTTGTATATTTTGTGTATGTTGCATTGTCAAGTGAGATCACAAAGTCTCTGAAATCAAGTGATTAGTCCTTTACTTACTGTTTCTTTTCTTGTTTTTTGATGTCTTCCCCACCAGTCACTTGGCTGTGTGCTTTACTGCATGATGATGTTGGAGGGGCCGTATGACATGGTATTTCAGAAGGGGGACAGTGTTGCCCTGGCAGTCCAGAATCCAGTGGCAATCCCACAGTCTTGCAGGTGAGTCTTCATACTGTAACATTATCCTACAGTGTAACTTGGGGAAAGTTTCCATTTGATGCTTCACATGCTACATTTTCAAAGCACGTACGTGTAGCTCGTTTTAAGAACATTTATGTGTTTCATACCAAATAGCAGAAGGGAGGGGGGAAAGAAATGCCAGAAATGGGCACCCAATGGCAGGGTTTTACCAACAGTCTACATTGGTTCATTCAGACTTGAAGCTCAGTTGATAAGAGTCTGACTTTATGAATTTTAATTGTAGAGCAATAACGGTTTGTGCATTCAAGCCAAATCATCATAATACAAGGATTGAGGTCTACTGCATAAACAGTACACAGTATGTAGGATGATGCAGGTAATGCAGAACCAAAGTTTGCAATCACAAGTTCTGCTTAAAAACGTCTAACGGTGCACCAATCCCACCATGTGTTGAGGTAAGCACAACAAGTTAATTGGTGTGTGAGTCAATAACATTATGTTGAGCGCTTTTTTAATTGAACAATATTGCAATGTGAAAACTCAAGTTGGTATATTTTTGTAGTTTAGGTTTTTTGTGTATTAAGTCAGATCTGTCCTGGAAACCTCACTTCATGTTGTTCTGTTTTGTATAAAGAGATTATTCGTATCAAAATAGACCTGTAAATTGATGCTAATGATGCACTCTTGTGCTTCAGTTTAAAAGTTACTCATTAAGTTTTGTCTAACTAAATACAGATCAAATGTCAAGCGGTTCTATTTTAATGTCTGCTTGTCTCGTGCACAGTTACTCACAGGGCCTTCAGATGCTGTTGAGCTCCATCATGGTGTCAAACCCCCAGGAGAGACCAAACATCAACTGGGTTCTTGACCAGGTACAGGACCTGCAGAGTCGCAGCCCCAACACCCAAACCAACATGGTCTGATCTTGCACGGTGCACTGACTGTGGGAGACCTTTGCACACATAAATAAACACCTCTAATTTTGAGCTTGAAAATATTCCTTTAATTTATTGACTTTACTGTAAAGGCCTTGGTACAGACTTTCACTCAGCTTGGGAAGCTTGGCAACAGTATCAACTTTTGGTTTGATTGACCTGATCCAGCCTGTGTACGATATTGGATTGTCATAAAGTTGGAAATATCTAAAGGATCAGAAGGGCCTTAAATTTAATTATCCAATATGCTGCTTTTGCAATGGTCAAATGTTGGCTCTAATAATTGCCTTTACCGTGTAATCTTAAAGGGATAGTTTGAAATTTTGAAAAATGTGATCATTTCTTTTCTCAGAAAGTTAGATGAGAGGATAGACATCACTTTCATGCCTGTGTGTTCATTGTGAGGCTATAGCCAGCAGCCTGCTAGCATCGTTTAGCATAAAGACTGGAAAAAGGGGGAACCAGTTAGCTTGGGTCTGTCCGTAAGTAAAGAAATCCCCTACAAGCACTTCTAAATCTCACATATTACCGTCTTATATCTTGTGTGTTTATTCTGTACAAAACCCAAAATGTAAAGAAGGCAAATGGTGGTTCTATGGAGGTTTATTTGCGGGGTTATTTTTTTACACTTTAGCTTTTGTGTATATTAAACAAAGAAGATATAATGTGATAATTAGTAAGCTTTAGAGGTGCTAGTAGGGGGATCTTGTTACCTTTTGACAGAGCTAGACTAGCTGTTAACTACTGTTTTCAGCCTTTATGCAAACAGGCCGCTGGCTGTAGCCTTCACAAATCCATGTATGTCTAGCATATTCTTGAAGAAATAAAAATATCTTAAAATTGTAGTTTGCATTTTATATAGTAAAAGGGACTACATAAAATCTTTGCCAAACTTTCCAGTTGATGAAAGCTACCCGAGTTTAATACATATCAGATTAGGTTCCCTACAATGAAGGAATATGGTCCAATTCACATTATTATTTTTAACTGTATTCCTAAGTTTTCTGTGTGTAACATCTTGTAATTACTATTGTGTGTCACAATAACAACCTTGCCATCAGCTTTTCTCCACACCCTCACTATCACAGTTTCTCTTCTGGGGAAAGTTGAGAGGCAGGGTGCTCCTCACCTGCAATGCTGCTTTTGAACACACAGAGGTGCTCCACCATCACATTCTCCTGCTCCACATGTTGACGTGATGATTGACCATGTTTCTGCCTGCACAGTTGATTATGTGTGCTTGGGTTCTTTATAAAACAAGGTGAAGATTATCTGCTTAAACACAGAAAAGAAAAACCTTTTAACAAGAACAGTGTTGCTGTTAAAAGCCTAAACTTTAGGAAATGAACTTTTAATCAGTTAAAGGAATGACTTAGAAATATTTTTATCAACTGTATTGTCATATCTCCTGTTGCAGTTTAACCCTGTTTTTATTTCATTTTTCTCTGTATAATGTGTTCTTAAACTTTTCTCCATTCCAGCCTTGCTTGAAGAATAAGTTCACCCAAAAATGAAAATTCAGTCGTTGCCTACTTATTCCCATACCAATGAAAACAGGTGAAGTTTCGTAGTCCACATAACATTTCTGGAGCTTCACAGCAAAACAGCATTGCAGCATTCGCCTAAAAAACTAAACTGCCTCGGGATATGTTTTAAAATGTAAAACGCAACAGAAAACAAACATGAAATGGCTCCAAACAGCGAGTTCAGCGAAATCCAAGTCTCTGGAAACTCCAAGAATGCAAATTGATTTAAAAAAGATGTCATTAACACCCTTTATGAACTGAAATTAAACTGAAAGTGTTGCCGCAAATCCTGACTGAAGTGGGTGCAGGAGCCTTTTTTTTTTTCCAGTTTTTTTTATGTTTCAAAACATGTCCTCCTCTACTTCAGTTATTTAGGACAATTTTAGCTCCAGAAATGTTTTGTGGACTACACAACTTGAACCGACGTTCCATCTGCATGAGGGTGAGTAGGTAATGACTGCATTTTCATTATTGGGTTCCATGTCATGTGTGAATGTGGTGTCACACTTTTGTTCTCTCAGGGTTCATCCACATCTCAAAGGGTCTGACCGTCTTAAGTAGTAGACCTAAATGGTACCATTTAAAACTGTTATTAGATTGACTTATGCTTTGGGCATTTAAGTGAAGACAAATGCTTTGATGACTCTGTAATGTGGTGATATTGAACCATATGAGAACTAAAATATTTTCTTGATTGACAGTTAATTTAAACAGTTGATTGTTGGAATGGTAACTGACATACTGTTTAAATATTTCCTTTTAATGCATTAAGTTTGTAAAATGGCTATGAATATATGTGTGGCTGTTAATGGGGAACTATCACCTGGCTGGTAAAAATGAGGAATTTTCTAAGTGTACTAGTACAGTTCACAGATGATATTATATGCAAGAGTGTGTTATTTGATTATGGAAAATTCTGTTTAAATTATGCTTTACCCCTTATTCAATGCACAGTAAAGGATGAATGAACGTTATTTATGTAGCATTCTGTACGCATTTTTTGATATGATTGTGAAATAAAATGGCACCCTAGATGAACAAGTAGTCAGTCACTAAAAGTATGTGAATCAGTAATCAAAAACAATTACCAGTATTTGATCAGTTAAAAATGAGACAACTTCTCTTATAAAAAGAACCTTTTTAAAGTACTCACAATAAAAAAAGAACCCTTTATATGTTGTACTCTATAACTCATGTATTAATATGCAAGTAGTATTTCATTTTCAAAGTTGGTTGTGGTGGAGAATTATAAAAATTTAGTACCATAGGGAAGTTTCATCATGCAGGTTTTGGATATAAATTCTTAACCTGTAAAGTTACTGAGCTTGAGCTTCATTTATACTTCCGCATTTTGAGTTACACCTTACCTTTGGTGGCTATGTGCGCAAGATCTGAAACAACTACAGGCTACAGAGATCGAGATAGAGATACCACAGGGCCGGATCACGTAGGAATTGTGTCGAGCAATGCAGTAGATGCCATCAACAGGAGAACTCTGAGCTACCTGCTTCATGTACCTACAGAAGGACTCCTGTTTAGAGGAAATCGAGTTTCAGTTGCATAAATTCGAAATCAAAACATGTTGTCATGGTTGGGTGATAAATCACACTTTCATTGGAGGAAAGCAATAATTGTCTTGGGATGGTCCTTTTTCTGTTTTATGACAGTTCCTCCTGCACAAAGACAGATCCATAAAGAAATTGATTTCCCAGTTTGGTATTGAAGAACTTCACTGGCCTGCAAAGAGCCTCGAAGCTAACACCTTTTAAGATGAGCTGAAACACTGATTGCGAGCTAGGCCTTTCCCCAATGTCAGTTTTGGACGTAACTAATGATCTTGTGGCTGAATGGCAGTTAATCCCTTCAGTTCCAAGTTCCAACATTGTTTGTAAAACTCTTTAATTGGAATCTATACCCTGCTCTGGGTAAATACTACAGCTACCATACTACAGGAACAAACTGAAACGCCGATTAAACAGAAACTACAGTGTCTGTTCAGTGTCAAATGACATGGCCAGTCATTTGTTCATGAAAATCATGATTTTCATTTGTGGACAATGACATGGCTGGCTAGCTAGTCTTGTTGTTAAACACATGCATACATGGCGTCAATTAATTTCTTATAATAGACACCTTGTCTTGCATTGTCCCTTACACATCCCTTACCTAGAGAAGTAAAAAAAACGCTGTGAAAGGTGGGATTCATTCCTTGAAAACACATTAAAATGTGTATTCTCACGTCACCAATAGGGCTTGACCGATATTTCTTTACCATATCTTTACTTTTTTATGCCGACTATTAGAAATCAAGGAGACTGAATCCCAATATTTGGGGCCAGTATTCATTTGTGGTAAAAATGAAACTTCTCAAAATAACCAAACATAAGTACAATTTACTCAAGTACTGTTCTTAAGTACAATTTTGAGGTACTTTACTTGAGTATTTCCTTTATTTGCTACTTTTTACATTGTCTCCACTACATTTATTTAATACATTTGGTTACCAGTATCTTTTCAGATTCAGATAATTCGGTGTTTCAATGCTGTTAATTGTAACGCGTTACCAATCAGATAGTGTTGAGGTCGGGAGATTGTGTGAGAGGATGTTGCATCAGAGCCAAAGAAGCACATTTTTAAATACGTTTATTTTATCGGCAATCTGACTGATGATGACTGATGCTGATAATCGGATGAATGCTGAATATCAGCCTGAGAACTGGATTTATGCCCTTACTTCCACTCAGATCAGTGAGATGTCACACTTCACTGTTGTCCCAATTACTCTCCGACCTTACGGCGCACACACACACAAATGACCAGTCATAAAGTACACATAACATACCATATATTTACAGTGCGTACACCCTTTTTATCCACAGACACCCTAAGGATTCATTACGCTTTAATTAGATTTCCCTGCTGATATCTTACTCAGGCCCACCTACAAACCCCAGACTCCCCTGGGACTGTGTTCAGAACGCAGCCGTGTTTATGGGTTCAACATGTGCCCACACACACCCACTGTCCCCTCCTTTTTATATTCCTCATCATCTGGCTGTGAGGGGCTGAAGTGATGTCATACAACACAAGCTCAAGGTCAACTCAACGTTCGCCTGCATTTTAGCACCAATTCCATGTGCTTTTGCCTATCATTCAGTCAGGGGGGTGTGCAATGGCAGTTTGGAATGTGTGTGTGTGTGTGTTTCATTTGAAATCCCACCCCAGTCCTCAAACACAAACACACTTTAGCTCTCACACCATAAACCATCTGAGGGCTTTATTGATTTGGCAATGAATCAATTAGTGAATTATTTAATTAGCAAAGCATTATGGGTCAGCGCTGAGCTGCTCCCACCCCACAGTGTTCCTAGGTCTCTTTAAATCATTTTACACATATGTTTGGGTGTGGGCATGAAGTTGTATCTGTGCCAAATGACCATACAAAAGTTCTAAGTAGAGTGAATTCAGACCTGATTCCGGTGGGACCTTGTAAAGTGGGCCCAGTAAAGTTTTCTGCCGTCACTTACCAGACGAGGGGTCTTATTTCTTTAAAGCTTTACGTGTGCAGACCCAGAACTTTTGCTGTCACTCAAGTCCAAATTAGTCTTGGCTGCAGCTGAAAGAGGGAGAAATATGGACATTACGTCTCCCCGGTTGAGTGGATGAGTTATGCCTTGTGTTCGTGATCGTGGCGTCCTTTTCCATCCGGCAGCTTTTCTTTGTGCTCATTAATTCATGGGAGTGTTTGGGTTAAAATGCATAATGAGTTCATTAAGGGGGATTGGCGTAATCAGGAAAGGTATTGCCTTAATTACTGGCTCAGGGCCAGACCAATCTGTTCTCGGTGAGATCGGCAACCCACCCTGTCCACAGAGCTCACTAATTTAATTAAGTGTACAAAATGCTACACCCTAACGTCGCCCTTGGGGGCAATTATGGCACGAGAGATTGAAAGATCTCCGCCGGGGGTATTTTATTTACTGGCAGGAGATTGCCTGTGTCAGTTAGCTGATTGCATTGATTATATTGATTTGTAACAGCTTTTCGGGTAATTTCATCTGCAAAGGTGAGAGCAACACGTTGGCCCAGGGACTTTTTTATTTATTCTTTCTTTATTTAGACCCTGGACTCTTTTGCCAAGTGATTAGATGAAATGGAGCTCCACAATAAGTCTTTTAAAGTGGGAGTTGGGGAGGGGGGGATCGATAGTTTTTATTTGCCGTATAAGGTCAGTACAGGTTGGATGTTATGAATTCTTTTAAAGGCATCACAACTCTTTTACCTAAAGCGAAAGTGATGCATGGTTGTGCTGAAGCAGCGGAAAGTAACTTAAATTGGAAGCTAGGACAAGATCTTCAGCTCAAAAGTGGACAGGTCCAGTGTACCCGAATCACGTAAACCAGAATGTATAGTGATAGATTACCTCATTTCTGTACTTAACTCGATTCTGAATTTCACAGAGCAGGAAAGACATGCCATGCGTCTCCTAGCGGTATGAATACACGACACTCTAAGTAAAGTAAGAGTATCTCAAAATTTTATTTAGCTACATTCCATCACTGCCTGACACCAATAGGCTAGTTGAACTCAAAGTGGAAACAGACAACTTTTGCCCTCTCCTAGAGTTTTCAAGGGGCATGGTTAGTGCAGCACAGGACAAACCAAGAGTGTATTCATTATTTTAGTCTATGATGGAGACATGAAGGAAGATAGAAATGGTGCCAGCCTGAGTAGATCACGAGAAAGCTTTCATTTTACTGGGAGATATTGTACTCGTGGCAGTCAAAATTGCATAGTGAAATTGAGGTTTATAGGGAACCAATCGCATTTCAGATTGCATTATTATTCTTTAACCATTACACTGCGCAATAAACATTTACTTTACAATGATATGTTAAAGCAAAAACTTGTCTACTGCCAGTTTAACGTATCTTACAGAATCACTAGTGGATAATGGCACTCTCTTTACCCCCAGACTCATTGGGGTTATTTACAAGGATGTAACTTCTAGTGGAAACAATGAATTTTATAACAACGCTGACAAAGAAACTGATGTCCACTGCTGACTGACTGCACAATAATGACTGGTATCAACTTGCTGTGTCTGGTCTGTGCATTCTTACTGTGACATTTTTCCCTGACTTTTGCCCACATAATTCCCTCGTTGCTGTCAGTTATTCTTGTCCATATGCTCGATCTTATTTATTTTTTAAGTCTCAGAAGGTGATAAACTTCACTATTGATGTACTAGTCTATTATTATTATTTAGCCTTGGTCAAGAGAGAAGTATAATAGCAGTGATCGATAATAATATAGTGATAACTTTAAGGGAAACCAAGAGGACTGTTCACCATCTCAGCTCTGTAACATGAAAAATATGCTTTGTTGCATAAAAAATAATGATATTCTTATTGTAAAAATGACAGATTCTTTTTTTTATATAAAATAATCAAATTCTTATTAAAATTATTGTTGATGAAGTTTTTTCGCCTACAATTAATTTGACTGATTATTAGTGTCCTCAAATGTGAATGTAAACGAGGAACTTATTCTACGGAAAACATAATTGCAAGATAACAGGAAGGAAGCATGTGAGGCAAAACTGCTGCAAACGCATCAAGCATAAGCAAACTAAGAATACTGAATATGCAACATTTTTTTATTTGCCTTTTCTATTTGTGGCACAGATCCAAATTGTGTTTATCTATTTATTTATTGTGGAGGCATTTTCTTCATTTGCTTGTGTTTTTGAATTAGTCGAGGCCTCTCAGCCACTGTAGGAATGCCCCTGAAATGCCTACAATTCTGCCAATTAAAGAGAGAAATGTGACCCAGCAGATTGGTTTTAATCATAGGCCTTTAACCTTTGCCAAGGCAAAAGTCAAAGGGAGGCTAATAGTTTGATGAGCAGTTCATCAACACTGATTAAGAGGATGGGACGACAAGATAATCCCGAGGTGGCACGGCCATTAACTGCGGCCGGAGAGGAGCAAATTAGCTGATTAAACATCGTCCCGCCCAGCCAATGCCAAGCGGTCAGAGGGGAGGGGCTTCATCATGATTGATGGACGAGGAGGTGTGGAGGAAGTGTTTATGTTGCTTGGCAGTGGAGTTGTCACCGAATGAGTGAAGTGTCTTCATCAATTTGCAGCCATTACCATGTCAAAAGGAGAGGATGGTGCTTGAGGGAGGGGAACAGATTGGGGGAGGAGAGAAGCAGAAAGGCCATCTGCATACTACAAGCTCATTCATTTTCACACACCCACACACACACACACACGCTCCTCGCTCCTCCAGACCCTCCCCCCCCAACAGACAGGCCAGTTTACCGTAAGGCTGTTTAATTTTCCTGAAATAGGGCTACGACAGCTGTGTCATGCTGATGAGAAGGTGTAGAGAAGAGTGGCAGCCTGTCACAGCTCATCTATCTCTGCTCTCATACTCCTGAACAACCTCCTCCTCCTCTTCCTCCATCTCTTCCTCTTCTTCTGTTGCCTTCACCTCCTCATGTCTCTTTACACCCCCTTCTGGGATGTCAAACCTTTTCCCTTAAATAAACGCACCGGTCTCAGTCTGTTAAACTGGTCAGTGTGCGTGTGTGTGTGTGTGTGTGTGTGTGTGCATGTGTGACTGTGTGTATTGGAGGGGAGGGGCATTGATTGACGTTGGAAAAGGACAAAAGTAATAACTGGGAGCTGTTTTTTATTTCACCTGCATTGATTGTTATAGGTCTCTTTATCATCTGACCTGGCTCAATTATGCCAATTGGATAGTGCAGTGACACTGTGAGGTTGCTGGGACAATAAAATGAAACACAGAAAGTGAGAGGGGGATTAAAGCGTGCGTGCGTGCGTGCGTGTTTGAGAAAGGTGGAGTAAAGATGAAGTAGATGAGAGTAGAAATGGCTCGGCAGTGGAATATGCATCACTTAGGATGTATTACTCTGCAGAGAGAAAGGACAACGATTTAAATGTTAGTGATGTCATTTCCACCTGTCAGTCATGTCAGCGCGCAATAAATGTGGAGCCATTACATAAATGAGATGTTGACGTGAACCTCTGTATGCATGCATGCATGCAGAAACACACTGGTATCTCTTCAGTCACATGTAAATAGAATACAAATCTGGAGAACGACCTGAATCCCTCGCGACAACAAACACTTTCATTAACCATGCATCTGCAATGTTTTTTTTGCAATGTGATCACGCAATCAATTCAGTTACTGTACAGTGTTTTTTGCATGTTTGTCTTTGACTTAAAGGATAAATCCACTCAAAATTGAAAATTCAGCCATTATCTACTCACCTCCATGCCGATGGAAATATGTGAAGTTTCATAGTCCACAAAACATTTCTGGAGCAAAACAGTGTCGCAGCACTCTCCTAGAAGTAAATGGGGACTTGTTGAACACAAAACAACCAGGAAAAAATAAATAAATGGCTTATCCAATTCACCAGAAGCTCACAAATTGATTTAAAAAAAAGGTCATTTACACCCTTTTAAAGGTGAAATCTTCTCTGTAGCCTACCCCACTTCAGACCCTGTCTGAAGTGGGGTAGGCTACAGTGGTCGACTCGACTGCAAGGTGAGGACGTAAATAACTTCTTTCAAATTGATTTGTAAATCCACTTCTCTTCCAGTTGTTTAGGAGGATGCTGCAACACTGTTTTGCTTTGAAGCCACAGAAGTGTTTTGTAGACTACATGATCTCTCCAAACTTTAGGCATTAGGGTGAGTAAATTTCCCAGATCACCTTTCTACAAACCACAGAGGCCATCCCTGAAGTGGTTGTAAACATGAGTTCATTGGATGGGGGCAGGTAAACATGAGCAGATGCACCTTAAACCAAACATAGTTTAAAACTGGGGCCTGAATGACAGCTGCAAGTAGATAAATAGACAAAGTCTTTCAATGCATTGTTCTAATTGATGCCTACTTTTACTTGTGCATACTGTATAGCTGGTACCAATCCTTCTGCCGCTCACACACCCTGCTGCCAATTGATCCAAACATACCTGCTACTGGCACTCCAGCAGTTGTCTTCTGTGCATTTGACATTCAGCACGGTGTCCCACACTGGCATGAGCCAGTGCAGTGTACCCATTTTGTAGGTTGAAGGTATTCGTATAGTAATAGCTCAGTCACAGAGTGAGAGCTTTTCAAGGGCAACCGACAGCTGCAGTGCACAATGTTGTGGCTCTGTTGCACTGTAGTTAACTGAAGAAATTAATTATCTGCCCTGTTTTCCCCAAGACTATGATTAATGTTTTTTCTTCATAACAGTTCTTCAAATACAGCAGCTCAACATTGTCAGCGAAAGGAAACGCTTCCATAATTTGTACATAACTTGAAATATCAAACTTTGGATTTTTTTTAATATCAAACTGAATTTTAAACTACCTTTAACCGCTTAACCATAATTTAAGATCATTAGATCTCGGATAAACATCAAATTGTACTCACTCACTGGTACCGGCCCCCTAATGTTTTTTTCTTCAAGACCCATGCATTATATCCTGTTCCTATCTCTACTATTTCCTCAAACTTCTATCTCGCAAACACACAGACACGGATGAGGAAATATTGGGATGAAAAATTAATAGATATATTTAAAATGAAAAGATAAAAATATAACATTTTTCTCTGAATGTACAACCCAGATCAAAACATCAGTCCTGTATCTGGAAATCTGGATCTCATTCTCGTCTCCTTCCTATCTGCAGCCTTGTATTGTTTTCATTATGTAACAAACACACTTTAAAGCTTAATTCGGAACCCAATTTTGTGTTCTTTTAAATAATCTCCACAATTTATGGAGCTTGAGGAACAATCTGCATTTCATTTCATACAGTTGTCGAGGACGTTTAGATGAGTTTCATCTGCTTTGTTAGATGAAACTCATCTAAACGTATGCTTAGCAGGGGTGGAAGTAACTAATAATATCTACTCTAATTAAGTAATTGTTGGGGTACTTTTTACTTTTATATGAATATTTTTTCAAGTCTGTAATTGCACTTGTAGTATGCGTTACAACAAGTAATCTGTTTAGTTACCTTTAAAATCACAATTGAATTTATATCTAAACCTTCATCTGATAACAAAACCATGACCACTGAATACTTTGTATTTTTACTTTAATATTATTTTAAAACCAGTGGTTATACTTGTAATTGAGTAATATTTCAGTAATGTAAACTTACTTGTACTTAAATGCAGATTATCTTCACCAGTGCTGACGAGGGCACTGTAAATCCTGAGCAACCACTGATACAATATCAGTCTTCATCTGATTATGAACCTCTTAACAACTAGCCTCTATTTTGTATCTCTGCTCAATAATTAACAGAGTGTATCTCTGCAACTACAAGGTCTATTTGAATAATCAAGGTATCATAATAAAGGGAACACTTGAAATATTTGTTCTGATGTGTACGTTTAAGTATATATATCACTGGGTCCGATGCTACAGCTGCAGGTCCAAATCTCTAGTAAACCATAGCAAAACATCTGAACAATACCTTTGCCTTCTTGTTAATAAAATGAATCAGAACAAAATTAGAGAGGTTTTGTACAGAGCACTCAGGCAGAAGTTCCAGTGCCATTTAAAATTTCTCAGGTACCAAACTACATATTTCACTTATATGTTACCATAGGTGCTCAAAAAAATAGCCCAGCTGGGCTTTGTTTCACAGGTTAATGGTCTGAGTTTGGTCCAGAATAAATGTGTCCTCACAGTTCCTTCACAGAGATACCTCACAAAGTTAGCTTGCCTGATAAACACGTTAATTATCAGCCTTTTTACCTGATGGACTTCTCCCTGTGTCATAGTTAAACACTAGTGATGAATGTGTAGAAAGAACTGTGAGTCAAATCATTTTAAAATGTATCACTGCTGTGAGAGTTCAACGTTTTGATGCCAATAAACTTCATGTACTTTGTGCTGATAAACTTCAAATATTATCAAACACAAAATGGGCCAAGAAATGCACCACCATTAGTTAAACGAATAACACTGGAATTCTTCTTCTAATTCGTGCACACAAATCCAGATACCTGTTTCTACACGTGGACGTGCAAGTCCATGTGTAACCTTCACAAACACTGGACGGAGCCGTTGTGACTACGCCTCAGCCCGGAACTGTATTAATGATGCCAGCCGCTTTGATGCTGTCAGCCAGACAGATTACCCTGCTCTTAACCCTCTTTTGAACCCAGAGTGCCACACAAAAGCCAGCTGTGAGTGTTCATACCCGTACAAACACATTAATGCCACTTTATTCACTGTCATTACTCCACAAGTGAAGGAAGGACACATTTGTTTTGAGTCAGCATTAAGACCGTATGTCACTCACACTGAAAACAGGCTGGATTAGAAAAGGGTCAACAGTTCAGTGAAGGCATACAAAGTTGAAAGGGGAAAAGCATCATCATCATGTGTTGATTAGCTCAGCAGTCCTGGGAAAGCAAATAAAGTTACAACAGCGAAAAACTTGAATCGATCCGTGTATTTATTAATGTATTACCCAGCTGATCACAGTGTTCCTGTTGTTTCTGAGAATTTAAATGGATGAATTTGCTGCTTGCTGGCGACAGTTACATCACTGTATTCTGTCTAGAATGATGTTTTATGATCGTATGTAGACGTGTACTGGGGAGCATCTTAAAGGTCCACTGTGAACCATTTAGGGGGACTGAGGAGGATCTATTGACAGAAACGGAATATAATATTTATTAGTGTGTTTTCATTAGTGTATAAAACTGAAACTAAGAATCATGTTACCTTATAATTGGCCTTTTATATCTACAAAGGAAGTGGGTCTTCTTCCACGGACTGTGCCGTGTTGCACCACCGTTTTTTTCTACAGTAGCTCAGAGCAGACAAACCAGACACTAACTCTACAGGGGGTAGAGCCTCCGTAGGGGAGGGTGAGACGAGGTGTATCCTGTTGGTTGCAGTCTGCCACCTCACCACTAGATGCCACTAAATCTTACACACCAGAATTTTGACTTTCACACATAAACAGTGGTAGAGTATAAATCCATGGTAGTAGCTCTGTGATGCTACAAAATGCAAACATCAGTATGCTTACAAGTTCACAATGACTACACGCTGATGTTTAGGAGGTATAATCATCTTACACCACTTTTAGACCGAAATTAGCAGGGTTGTTTTTTTTAAACAACTAAACTTGCTAATAATCAGCTATTAAATCTTCTTGCATTGCTTTATTTTAATAGGTATTGATTAATAATATTCTAAATTAGACACATCACTTTTTTCTGGAGCTGATAACAGACATTCTGATCTCTGATGAGTTGCGCATGCACGGTACCAATCTGACAGCTGACGAGGCTCCGACCACACAGACCCAAACAGCGGTTGCTTTTTTTTAATATCTTCTATTTCAGTCTCCCTTCGAAACTCATCGCCGACTGGACAACATTCAGGTGCTGTTTGACAGAGACAGATGGAAAGATATAAACAAGTCAAAGGCTTATTTACATAACTTACATTAACATTGCACATAAAAGCCAGATGTTAGCAGGTTTAAGTGGGTTTTATTATGCCTTACGTGTAGAAGGGGTATTAGGTGTATAAGCATGCTAACTGTTTCTAATAAGCTCTGAGCAGATTCACATTTTGACTAAGATGTTTCTCCTTAAGGAATCATGAAATGTATCTATAGTTGTTTGATATTTTGCTCAGAAACAAAAATGTCAGCTTCACGGTGGTGCGAGAGGAAAAGTCAGGGGATCATGAAAGTCTGCCGCCTTCATCCTCTGGGGACCATGACCTTAATGGCAATCCATCATACATTTGTTAAGCAGTGCTGTCCCTAGAGACGCTACTGTGGCTAAAACACATAAGCACATATTCAGTGTTAGACTGTCATCATTTTCTGCCTATTTTATCTTTAATCATAATGTTATAAAATAGAAAATTCCAGTGCTGATTATTTGTAATCTGATCGAGGCGATTTCAGTCACTATGTGTTTATATGAGGCCTTGTGACTTAGATTGATGTATAAACACAATTTCTCTTCACGTGTTAACGCTGAGCAATGAGTGACAAGAACCTTCTCTCATTAAGTTCGGTGTTATGTGACATACAAACACTTCTATCAATCTAAATTGAATCCGTAGTTTATGATCTCAACAGTGAAATAATGTTTTGTCGCCTCAGTTAGTGACAATAAAGATTGAAGTGTAAACTCCTTTTAGAGCAGAAAATTGTTTCTATGTGTCACTTTGAGGTTTGCAGAGCTGAGGTGGGAGACGCAAGCAGCAGGAGGGAGGCCGGGTTGGAAGGTCAGTGTCTCTCCTGCCGGAGGAGGGGAGGCAGTCTGTGTAGGTGGAGGGGGGATTTAATTAGAGCGAGTGCCTGCATCCCCCTCTGGTCTCCTGCTCCGAATTACTACTTGCTGCCAAGGGTTAACTGGCCTGATAAATGGGATCAGTCACACTCGCGAGCACATACACCTGTGTGGAGAGGGAGTGACTAAGGCCTGTATAATACCAACAGAATGGAGGAAGATACAGATCTTGAAGTAACATGTAGCCTACACACTGTTCTGATATGCTGCACTCACTGAAACACACTCTTACATCGATGTCAAGTTTTGCAGAAGTCTTTGTTAGCGAACCTAAACGGTGGCTCGTGAAGTCTTGGATCGGTCACATTGACATTGAAACGTGCTTGCCAGTGTGGAATTACCTTAAATCCGGTCAGCAGGGGACAACTCCACTGATCAAAGACAAGTCTGACTGTATGTAAGCTTTTGAGTTAGTTTCAAGTCTTCTTCAATACAGCATGATGTTCATTGATTAAATTATGGTCCTATTTAGAGTAAAATGTGGCTGCACTGTGAATGACATGTCCCGACCACAGCATGTCCTTGAGATATCCTCCCCAGCTCCACCCTCTCATCTAAATATGGTCAGTTCTGGCTCCAAAAACCAAGATGGCATCGAGAATAATGTCAAACTCAAGGCTTCAAAACGATGGTCAACAAACACTCGGTCTTAAATAACTGTGAAACTAATGACATTCGCATCATCTGGAGCTGTACTTTGAGTTAAACGCCAATTATGAAATGCTGGCATGCTAACACTCGACAGCAATTAATTTGATGAACATAAACATTACACCTGCTAAACATCATCATGTTAGCATTGTCGTTGTGAGCATGTTCGCGTGCTGACATTAGCATTTAGCTTGAGGCGCTACTGTGCCTTATTACAGCCTCAGAGCCAACACATCACACAGAGTATCAAAGGAAAACAAGTTAAATACATTTACGTCTTATTTAAATGACCTGAACGGGGAGAAGGGCTGCAACTTACAATTAATTTTAAACTCAAATGTCTTGTTTTTTCCATAACCCAAAGATTACTGTCATAGGTGAAGAAACCTAAAGATATTCACATTTAATCACCTGGAATCAGAGCATTTAGACTTTTTTCTTAAAATAGTTCCTCAAACTGATTAAGAAATTATCAGAATATTTGGCAATTAATTTAATAGTTGACAACTAATCGACTAATCTATAAATTGTGGCAGCTCTAATCTGCTTTCTCCATGTCTTTCAACAACAGTATGTCCAAAAGGAAATGGTTCCTCGACTTGGTGTTATTCCTAAAGTCACTTCCTGTAAGTAAACCTCTGTGTGAACACACCTCAGTGAGGGAAAGTATGTTGAGTGACATGCCACCGTTTTTCATAAATCTCCCGTCTTAATCAAAGCGCCGGCTGTGTCCATTAATAACCCAGCGTGGTTGGCCTGATGACAGAACACAATGCACCTAATGGAACAATTTATTTCCATAATGCTGCATTGTCAGGGCAGGACCACAGCCTGAGGGAGGGGGAGCCGTTGAAAGAAAACAGAGAGGACAATGAAGGACATTAAAGGCAAATTCAGTGAGTTTTGAAAACAGTGGGTATAACTATCTTATTATTCAAGACTTCAGACAGAATGAAGATGTAATAGGATCTTTTGTTTTTCACGTTGATGTTTCTACCGTCTTAATCCAAAGTCCCACCATAAATTTCTAAAAGGAAACCGAACATCTGTAACTACACTAGCTGGGGTCTCCGATCGACAGACAATCAGCAGCCCAACCTTACTTAAGATTTTGACTTCAAATGGTCATTTATGTGACAAACATCGAGTGCCTGTCATACTACAGGGGACTTTTTTAGGACAAGGTTAAACACTTGTTGACCCCGAGGTTCACGGGTGCAGATGTGTCTTTTATTTTACATTTTATTTAAACAAGAGGATTCATGTCCCATTTATTGTTGATCTTATGAATATTATCTATTCAATGGTTAGAAAGTCAAAGTGCTGACCATCATTTTCTGACCATGTCGAGGTCAAACCGACAACAACCTAAACATTTTAGCTGATGTTATGGTACACTCACACAGGCGTGGATGACCCTCACCTGCTAGTGCTGTCTCGGGGATGTGACACACACAGAACTCTATAGTCCATTTGAGGGGTCAACCACACACACATCTTTGTCTATTGGTTGTGGCTGCCGCTTCGCTGGTCAAAGTTCACCATGTTGAACTCCACACGAGGCCAAGTACACACAATGACAAATACAATATGCTTTTTGGAGCAAGGGTTCCCAACTACCGGGCTGTAGACTAGTACCGGGCATTGGGTCATTCAGTACCGGGCTGCAAAAACCCAGTAGGAACTAAGGGGGCTGATGTTATCATTTATACTGCATTGTGTTTTGTTATTTATTTTCCTGGGAACGTCAACCTTTTTATTACAAATCAGGCAAGTCATTTTTATTAAACATTACATTTTTACATGCATTGTATTGTAGTTTGGGCAGCATTACACACATGAAATTAAGTTTTAGAGAAAGAAGTCATGACCTGTGTTGACATAAAAAAACAAAGGTTGTACATTTGTTGCCATATATTGTTGAATAGGTGCACAACTTAGCCGTGGATGTAATCTAAAATGGTTAAACAGGCATTTTTAATTTCTGATTGAGTCTCCCTGTTGGCCCTCTAAGGGAAAAAGTTTGAGCACCCCTGTTCTAATCAATGACTGAAGTTTTCTGTTCTGGGCACAGTGTAAGACAGAGCAGGAGACAAATCCCTCCGTGAGTGCTTCATCATCTCAGCTTGTCAGAACCTCTGACAGAACGACCAATTATGGAATTGCTAATTCCTCTGTTAGCTCACTCATAACCAGTCCCAGTTTGGCACATCTGGAACGTTTCTTGAAACTCAACACGTCAGTGCACTAAGAGCAAACAGAATATCACAAACAGTGCTAATCTCATAAGGATATTTGAACAAAACCAAATGTCAATAAACATGAGATTTAGCTATGTAAATATGGGAGGTGTTGATTTTTAAAATGTTTTCCCCGAATGATTTTCAGACGTGGAAAGAGGATGTAAGCTGAATATATACAGCATGCTAAACAAAAGTGCCGTACAACACAAAAAACAAAATAAACAAAATACTGAAGAATGAAGTTAGAATCATGAAACAAATATCAACACGTTTGACACCTGCAAAGCACATTTTGAATCTTAGTGAGGTGAAGAATTTGTCCTTTTGTGACAGGCTAAGTAAAAATGATTTAGGCTACCTTAAAGATTGAGCATGTGTAGTTTATCGGGAGGAGGGGCGGCTTATTCAAACCAATTAGCACGCTGACAGAGAGGTATGAGTTCCCTGACCTCTTTACCCTTGTAGCCATAAATAGAACCAATATAATGAACAGGGCGTGAAGAAAAGAAATGTGAATTGAACAATTGTATTTAAACCACTTCAAACTTTCATTGTTCCCTTAAAGTCAGTGAATATTGTGCTGGGCTGTGAATCAGGCTAAAACGAAAGATTAGCTACAGAAGTGTTTGGTTAGGATGAAATCTTGTAGGGCTGGACACTTTTACTTTGATACAGCCCCATTCCGTAAAGTTAATGAAAGTAAAAGAAAAAACTGTGTTACCTGTAAAATGTGCTAAGATGAAGTTAAATGACTAGAAATCTGTCTCTCGGTACTCTGTGAGAGTATTCATCCTGTTTAGTCACTTCATCAGAAGTGTCGCCGAAGGAGCCTGACTGACCGTACTTTGTCACACCTCTGACGACGTTTTGATCAATCGAGAGCCATTAAAATACACCACAATGCCGTGATTTACCTCTGCCATAACTTCATGAATTGACAAATCCTAACAGCGCTCCATTAGTCTATTGACAGAGTCAAGTGACTGATCAATTCATTTAAATTTTGGAATATTGACTGCGTCCTAACGGAAATTACCTTATGGGAGGTGGCACTACTAGCATTTCCATAAAGAGGTTCATTTGCTTAAGAGATTAGCCTGATTTGATTTGTTTTCTGTTCTGCGTGTCCCGTCATGCACAGCTCACAGCAACTTAAGATCTTTAGATTTAATTTGGTGAAATGAAACTTCATTTCAACATTTGTGTGTATGTCGCGTGTCTGTATGATTAACTCTAAAGGAAAAGGTAACAACAAATCTTGAATGAGACCAAGAGTCTACAGCCGCTTGAGTAGCTGTGTAGAGACTGAACTAAATGCTAACATCAGCATGCTAACAGCTTGCATGCACACGGATTATTATGTTTTGAATATAAAACTCTTAAACCCTGAACCCCTCTTATCCTTATCTTTAGCAGCTTTAGTTATGAAAATGAAGTTATGAGTATCTATTGGACTCAAAAACATTTATACATAAACAGGACATTAGACCTGTTTCTTCCAACTCTTAAAGAAGGTAAATTAATTTGCTGTCTTCTTGAGGATAAGAAGATCCATAAAACTGTCATGTCTGTGCGGTAAATAAGTAAGTAAGCTAAATAAGTAAGCTAACGCTGGCAGACAGTTTACTTAGCTTAGAATTAATACCTGAGACATGGGAAACAATCCAAAGGTAACACATTTGCTAAATTAACATATGATATCTCACTTGTTCGATCCATAAAAAAATACTAGATTGGCACAGGGTAGAGCGCATACCTCTGCCAAGGCTCAACAGTCCCCCTTAATCTAATCAAGCCTAATCCAAAATCAAACTGTCAGATAGCCCTATTCTGATTTTTAAACCACCCATAACAGCTTACCATTATTTATGATCACCAGATCTATCTGCCCTATCTCACAATTTTACAGAAAAACAATCCTGGATCCATCCCTTTATCCAGATCTGCACCAAAAGTTAACGGGGTCTATTTTGGGTTGGGACTCATCATCCACCCAAGATTCATGGAAATCCCTTCTGTAGTTCTTGTGTAATCCTGCTGACAAACCAACCGATAAACAAACGGACATGGGTAAGGTCCTTGGCAGACATAATAATCAAAAATAGAGAAAAGTCTTGCTACACTTTGTGGACTTAAACCTTAATTTTCTCTTTTTATTTGAAACAAAACTGCCTGTGTCTGGCTCTCACTATCTTTCACTGCATGTCGTTCCTCGTGCCCTCAGTAACCTTTGGTTTGTGTTAACGGGTAAATTGGGCAATAAGAAGACATTACCTGAGTGCTAATGGCAGTGGGCGATTTCCTCACAGCGGAAAGCATGGCAGAAAACACGCTTTCATGAGCAATAAGACTCATCCCCAGAGTAGCAATTAGATGCAGATTTGAATGTCATTTTCCACAGCACAGTGTGGCTCTCAGCAGACTGAAAGACACTGATTCAGATTCAGACAACTTTCTTGATCCCTAGGGAAACAGGACACACAGCCCCAAAACTTGCATGTCAATACACTGGAAACAACCAGCAGCAGGAAATATAACATATATAATAAAACATTTTGTTATAGTTCATATAAAACAAACTGTTTTAAGAGGATGTAACAGTCATTTAAAATGACTGTCTGTGTTCAGAAGCCTGACTGTGGACAGATTGAAAGACTGAGACTAAGGGCTTGTTCTTATAAGGTGGTCACTTCCTTCTGTTTTCCGAGCCACCTGTTTCTCTCGGAGAGGAGCAGACGCTTGCCCTTCACAGACATAAAATAGTATCACAGAGACAAAAAGAGGTACGCTTTGAAACTGAGTTGATCTGCAAAAATGAAACCGAGAGAGAGCAAACAGCCAACTGGCGGAAATCTTCAAAGCACTTGATGGCTCTGAATGTCCTCATAAGTGGGCAGATAATGCGTGGTATAGCGAAACGGTGAGATAGCAGGGTGAAAGTAATGATGTGTTGTTGTGGCTGATAAGGTGTATTTACCTCCTATCTTACCATGTCTATTCACAATGGGTCCTTGTATGGGTGACAGTAAAACCCAGGGCTGTTAGATGGAAGGACCCATTAAATGGTCATAAAACTCACACTGGACTGGATAATGTTGAAAGGAAGCTTTTGTTTCCAGTGTGGAAAAAATAAACAGGTGAGCTGGGAAAGAGATTGGAGAGTCGCAAGGTTGGAATTCCCCAATTTAGATGTTAAGCAGACTCTGAACCTGTGCTGTTTTATTTGTTCTGCCTCCATTGTGGTTTATCTAATGTGTCGACTTTATTAAGCTGCTATTGATTAGCTAAGAGCGTATCCAGAAGATGTAAGGGAGCTGTTCAGATCAGATTCTCTGTCATTAGATGAATCCTTTACATTTCGACACTAAGCATTTGTTTAGATATCTTTATATAATTTGAGTACTACTGAAACAGTGTTACCTAACCTAAAGGCCAGGTAGGTAGGGTGAGTATATCAACCATTACACAGTTTAAAGCATGCTTCACCAATATAATAGTTATATGATAGTTAAGAGTCTTTAAAAGATCTGATTCCATTTTTTAATCCATCCAATCCATCTTTGGACATGCACAATACAAGCCTTTGTTTTAAATATCAGTTTAACAGGAATTAATTTTCTTTTAATTATATCCCTGTCTCTACAGTAAAAGTTATCCATGATGGCAATTAATGTTTCAAACATTTCTGGCAAAAGTAAAACAAGCGATTGTCGTCATGAAACTGAAACAAGTCCAGTTGCCCACGGTACAGCAGAAGTACCATGACCTGGATGACTGAGAACCTTCATCAACAAGCGGTTTCGTCCCTCTTTTGACTCCTGATACTTCAGCAGCGTCTGTTGGACTTCACAGCTGAAATAAATGTTATACTCAAAATACATCCGATACAATACACTCGGTGGCCGAGTGTGGCTGAGCGTCAGGACACTCTTCGGGCACAGGAGGTGCCAAATGTGAGTGGGCTCCCACAGTGATGTATAGTAAGGACTTGCAGACAAAACTTTACAACGACACATAAGTGAACATTCTGTGGTAAATACTGATTGCACGGTGTGATGGCTGTAGAAAACCATCCGTGTATAGATGGATGTTTATATAGATATAGATATAAACTGCCACAGGCCGGATTTTTTTTTTGTGCAATAATAATGAAACTCTTTGTCCCAAAATTTCAAACAACCAGTGCTGGAATAAACCTAAGTACAATTTACTCAAGTACTGTTCTTAAGTACAGTTTTGAGGTACTTTACTTTACTTTATCTGCTACTTTAGACTTCCTCTCTAATAGTTACTTTGCAGTTTCAGATAATTCAGTGTGTATAGGCTGTTGTCTGTGTTGTGTTACCAATCAGATAGTGTTGTTGGCAGGACAGTTTGTGAGAGGATGTTGCATCAGAGCAAAAGCAGCACATTTCTGAATTAGTTGATTGAATGCAACTTTATTCATACTTTGCCCTTTCACAGCACTGAGATCAGGGTTTCAGGGTCAGACTAGGATTCTTGTGGATGTTTGCAATAGCAGCGGCAACAGTAACACCACAGGGAAACGCAAAGAGGGCGGGGATTAAAAAGCTGTATATTTCAGTTAAGGGACAGAAACAGTGGTGGTTATGGGTAAAAGAAACAAACCTCGAGTGTCAGAAACTGAGGTGTTGTTGAATTATGTCAATGTACTTCCTGTTTTGCTCTTATCATAATTACTAGAGCTGAGGGCTTCGTCACCTTAATGTACACTTGTGTTTATTTGGGGCACTTCCTGAAACAAGTGACGCTATCATTTTATCAGGAGGACAGTCTCAATGACTTCTAGTTAGTGGCACAAGGGCCAGTTGTAGGCCAGTGTCAGCCTTTCTGGTGTCAGACAGTACCACTTTGGCATAATCCTGTGTTCACGCAATGTAGGGAGGACGGGAAGAGAAGGAAAACCTCCCATTATTCCGACTTGGGTTTGTTCATGAATTATTCCAGGATGGGAACCCCCCCGCTGCTAGATTTGTAGTCACACCATGTAAACAGGCTTAAAGGGGCTCTGTGTATCTGTGTTGTAGTTTATGATAGAGGACTCTATTTCTAGACCAACATTCACTACTGCTTTTCTCTCTTAACGGAGCCGAGAGAGGCACTGATAAGAAGCGCTCAAGAACTTGTATGAAGTTGCATCCTTTGAACTGAATTAAACAATTTAAATAAATCGTCCATAGGCTTATATGGGCAACAGAGAACGACACATTACAATCTGCTCACATGTGGCCCATAAAAAAGTGATTACTGCATGTAAATTACTACAAATTGTTACATGGAGCCCCTTTAATTTCCTACTTGTTGTTGCATGTATTTGCAGTGGTTTGCTAATAAGTGAAACCACATACAAACAGATGCTCCATTGAATGATCTGAATCGACTCTATTAGTGGTGATATTCTGGATTTTATCTAGATGCAACTTCCGGTGGCAGTGGCTCTGCAGCCGTGTTGCCAGCTCATCTCTCCACACTGACGGTCTTTTCAGCCAATCAGAAGTATGCAGCTGCACCTGTCAGAGCTCCCTGACATCTGGATGTTTGGCTGCTCATAATTACAGTTTGAACAACACAATGTGATTGCTGGAATGTTTTTTGTTCACCAGGAGCATTAACTCTGCCAAGAGAGATTTGGACGGTCTGGTAAGGCATTTCTTTGGCTCTTCAAAATGAACACATTCTCGCTGTCCGAGTTGCTCTCCCTGGGAAATAAACCACCGATTTAACAAAAGTTCAACTAATGACATGAATTCCAGGCTCAGCAAACACTTTCTCTCCACCAGCAGTTCCTGAAAGTGCTGATACACACCTGATGAGAGAGATGGGAGTGGGAACGGGCCAAAGTAGCAAAGACAGACAAAAGGAGATTCACATCCTGCGGGCTAGATGTCATATGGCAAAGCTCAATATTGGTTAATAAATGATGGGGACAGGGCACGGAGACTAAGACGAGAAGTAAAACTCTAATAAATTACTTTTATCTCCTTAATGAGACGACATTAATTTTGGTCTCAAGGTCTGGCAGAACACGAGCTGATTTATTGGCTGCCTTTAACATTGTGGGAATTAGTCTAATTACCAAGGGTATGGGGAGCTGATTTTCCCGTCACAGAAAGCCCATTGTGCACCCGTATCATTCATCAGCCGCGGTCCAGACATCGTACTCCAGGTCTTCTGGGAAAACCAAGCCTGAAGGAAGAGCAGAGGTGGGGATTTGCAAAACATGAACAAACACACACTTCCAAAGCACGCTGAATCAGAATCGATCTACACATCTGGAAAGTTGAATGGAATCTGTGTCTTCATGGCCCGTTGCATGTTGCTGACCTGTTTTTATATCATCCATGTTATCAGACAAACAATCCCTGGAAGGTCCTTATTTGCTTTATTTCAGCTCCTGAACTTTCTCATCTATCAGCAGCGTGAAAGGAGCTTATCAGCAGGTTAAATAAATCAGCGAGGATCAGTGACCCAGCGGGAGTCAACAATGTGCTGACTAGGCCTCCACACAGAGAGCACCTGGATTAGTTTTAGGACAGGGCGAGCTGTCTCAGAGCTGTGGTAATGATTGAAAAATATGCCTGTAATTGCTGATAAGCTCTTTAACGTTTCAGTAAACTCCTGTTGGCCGCTAAGTTTACTGACGCATAACTCATCGATAAACTCTGGCTTTGTAGTGCAACGTCAAGGGCCGGCGGTCTCTTTGAACACAGTTGTCTTCTCACGGTGTGGCGGCTGTGCACTGCATCTCAAGAGTTCCGCAAAGGGTTCAAGAGGGCATGTGCATGTGAGGACATGCAGAAAGGGTAAGTCAGGCATATCTGATTCAATGTTAAGAAGCTTTCCACTGAGATCAATGCAATCAGATCATTTATTTGATGATCTACGGCTTGCTTGTTGCGGTTTTTGGCTCAGTTGTGAACAGCGTCCCTACTGCTGAAGTGTCCATCAGCAACACAGTAAATCCTACTAGTGCTGTTGTGATGCACTGTGGCTGACCCTGACCTCGGGAAGGTTTTTCCCTAATGGATCAATATAGGATCACATCACCTCGGCTATTCATAGGTGTGAAGCAAAAGGAACGCAAGGCCAAGAGTGTTGCAGCCATGCTAGCAGCTCTATGAGGCTGCCCGAAGGCACAACAGTACACTGAGCTAAATGCTAATGCTAACATGATCACACTGACATTGCTAAAATGCAGATTTTTAGCAGGTATACTGTTTATTAGTTACCTTAGTTAAACATGTTAGCATGCTAACGTTGGCGAAGTAGCATTAAAACAAAGTACAGCTGAGGCTTTTTTTTCTCATGAACCATGAACCACATTTTGATCTGATCTAGATAAAAAGTGAGAAGTTATCTTACTCCATCCAATAGTTGTTGAAATATTTCAGTCAAAGTGGTGGACCAAACAACACCGCCACACCACGAGCAAGGCTAAAAATGTTGAACTTGGATATCTTTGTAAAGGCAAACTACTACTACAAATCTCCAACTTGTCCTTTATTTGCCCCAAGTTAAACAGTTTGATATATGGAGGAAATATGATCTTGCACCAGCAGCCCCATTAGCAAACGTATTGCTCCTGTAATGTGCAGCAATGTGAGGAAGATAGATGCTTAACTTTGACTGTAACTTGACACAATTGCTTCAGGGGCATCGCAAGGCACTGTCAGTTCAATCAGAATTCAATAAACTGAAATTTTATTTTAGGGATAAATTCACCAAGAAATGAAAATTGATGAATTGATGAAATTGTTATTACCCTTCGTTAAGCGGAAATCTTCACGAGCTAAAAGCGTTAGCGGGCACTCCATCTGAAGTTGGTGCATGAGGTCAGCTGCATGTCCAGGGCGTAAATGACATCTTTTCGAATGCATTTGGGATCTCAGGGCTTCTGGAGACTTTACAGCTACAACATTATTGTGGAGGCAGTAGCCACAAGCTGGGATAGAAGAACCAAATAAAGTTGCATTATGATAAATATCTACAGAGGGCCCAACAGGGAGCATTTTCCCCTGGAGACACCAAACAGATTATTATGAAAATTATCTTTTATTAATTGATTCTTTACTTATTAATTCACCGACTTCCCTTCTTACTAACTAGTTTCCTTAATTACTTTAGCCTCTCCGTTTCAACTGTTCAAAGGTGTGCACTTTCAGAGCATTTTTAGGCATAAATCTAAAGCATTGAAAGAAATGTAACTGTTTTTAATCAATATAATGAAAAACAAACTAATGTTGGACTTCATGGCTCAGTGGCTCACACACACACACACACACACACACACACACACACAGCACCATTTGATCCCTTCAGGGAGGACGACGCTCAGCTGACACTGGAGCTGTTTGCAGCCTCCCATTCAATTTAATCTGTGCGCCTCTTGTCAACAGGCCCGAGTGAGCGATGTATCCCTGGCCTGGATACTTAAATTACTTTCAAATCATAAAAGTAAGAAAACGAGGCTCTGCAGGGAGGAAGAGGTGGAGAGAGACAGGCAGAAAGCTACTGTGATTTCCACCGGAGCAAATTACCTCTGTATCAGCAGACAGGGGGGAATGTGCCGGATAGAGAGCTGAAGGGTGAGAGACACGGAGACACACCGGAAAGAGAGAGAGAGAGAGAGAGAGAGAGAGAGAGAGAGAGAGGGAGAGAGGGAGAGAGGGGGGTGGGCGGACCTGAGAGACCGCTCCAATTTCCTGGAGGTCAACCACATGCACGCGCACGCACCAGCCAATTACATATCGTGAGCGGGGGTCCGGAAATGATTCGGTTTTATTCATGTCCGCAGAATGGATTCCAATTTCCTCAGATACACGATTTAGAGGTTTTTGGGTGGAGCCCAGAGCCGCAGTCTGGATTAAGACCGTGACAGTGTGACATCTCCAGCAGCCACATCTGTGCGGGCAGATGTTCAAGGTGTCTGACTGCTCATGGAGAACAGATGAGGCCTCTGATGAAACTCCTCCAGTGGCTGTGTCAAAGACCAGAGGCGTCCATTTCTGCAAGGAATTGATTTAATCGTATTGTCTGAGGGCTGTAACCAGGGGTGTGGAAATATCGCAATATTCACCATAATCGTGATATCAAAAAATGTAAGACAAAAATAAAAAGTTATATAATAAATGTGATATACACATAAATAATACACAAATGATAATATGTTTGAATAATCCAGAGAAGTTGTTCGGCTTTGTGCATCTAGTTGTAAAGATGGTATATAAAAAACATGTATACATATATCAATATTCCAGTGCACCAGGATAGGATTGACCCTATTTTATTATCAGTTATATTAATTACATTATTTTCTACATTTTCTATAGATGTCGCCATAATATCGATGTCTTGAATTTATTTGGCCATGAAAATTGTGAAGTGAAAATGTGATAACCCTTGACACCCCTGGCCGCAACCAACGATTATTTTCCCTATCAATTAATCCGATTACTTTTTCGATCAGTCCTTTAGTGGAAATATTCATGTACCCTCCCAGCTCAAGGTGACATTTTACAAATGTTTTGTTTTGTTTGACCCACAGGCAAAAGCTCAGAGATGTTCCCTTCACGACAACGAAGGAAACCAGAACATATTCATATTTTGGAAGCTGCAACTTGTGAATTTGTGAAAAAACGATGAACCAATTGCCAAAATTGATGCCAATTGTTTGAGGCTGACCAGTTGTTTTAGCCCTGTTGTCTGATGGACACCACAACTCAGTCTTCAACAGAGCATGTGCAGGGCCTCAGGACACTGAGCTCACCTGCTCTGCTATTTAAATGTGTTTTGCATCCTACAACTTAAACTGCAAGCTTTATATGAGGGGTATAGGCTTCCAGGATTAAAGAAGACCTATTTTTATATTCAGTATTTTAAAAAAAAGAGAGATCAGTTTTAGGCCAACAACTAAGTAAATATATGAAATAAAATATTTAGTACTGATCTTTGAAACAGTGTTTAGACAGTCGTAAAATGTAGAGAAAATATAGGTGTAATAAACCTTTTAGAATGAAAAACTGTGTTAGTAGTTTACACAGGTTTTCATTTTAAGGAGGAGGAGGAAGGGCTTTGGTTGTCTGGGGGATCAGCAATAAGTTTATTTTGAAAAACGTTTTGAATCTGTGACCAAAAGGTTGCATTTATGAAAATGAAAAGAAAAGACAATTTGTGTTTGAAATGAATTTTTCTCTTAATCTTAGCACTGGTATCTCTTACTCTTATCTTGAGCATTTTCAATATAGAATGGTTTGATTAAAAGTCTCAGCATTGTCTTAATTGAAATTACCTGCAGCACAATTACACCAGGGATTTACACTTTATTAAAGCCTATTTTTTTTCTTTTCTTTTTTTTTTTTTATTTCCACAAGGTTTTACTTTTGTTGGTGAAGAGAAAGTAGATTTGGCCACTTCTCACTTGATCAGCTGACAGACATGCGCCCATCGGACTTCTCCTCAGCCTCCTCGGGCCTTAAACCGACATTAGTTCACCTTAAGCAGAAGGCCAATTAACTTATAGCCTCTTCTGCCAAGACATTACACTTTTTATACGGTTTGTGTGCAGTTCTTGATCGTAAAGTTTAATAGCATCGCTGTGGCCTTAGTATGAGAATCAAGCAAGCCGTTAATATTAATGATTTAAATACTGGAGTGGAGTGGACACCGATCAGGCATCCAATAACCTTAAGACTGCTGAAAAAACAGCCAGTAGGCCTATCCGCGTGTAAGGTGTGGAGGATGTTCGCAGCACTGATCATTAGTCTGGTGTAAATATAAATTTGTTTATGGCAATGTGGGAGCCGCAGTCATGGCGGGTATGGAGCTGGCAGTAAGATAGATACTGAGAATACAATTGGCTAATCTTCTAATGTACCTCCGCGCTTTTGATGCAGTTGAAGGTGTTCGCGGGCGGGACAGGGGTTGGACATTACCTCACTCTGAATGCTTTCTGGGGGGAGAAACGAGCGAGTAATTAGCTGATTAGAGGCCCGTCAGAGCAGCTCAGACTCCAGCCAATCCCTGCTCGCACCGGTCTTGCAGGGGTGGAGGAGGACGTGCTGATGGAGTGAGACACACACACACAAACACCTCTGTTGTTTGAAGTTGGTGTTGAAGATCGGTCCGATGTTGCAGAGTGACGTGTTTGGGTGCTTTTCTAGGAAATAGATGGAAAGGTGCGCGGGCAAACAGTAATTTCAAAAGTTTATTTAAAAAAAAGTAAAAAAAAGTAGTTAATAATCTTAGTCAATAAGATACAAGCTGAAAATGTCTTGTGTTTATTTGTAACTTATCCGTCCAGTCTGAGGTTTTTCTGAGAAGAAGGAGAGCACA